>JBBPTT010000763.1:0-17077 GCA_038094175.1 Boletellus aff. lepidospora
TGATGGATGTAATTTTCAATAGGCCGAGAGGAGTTCGTGGGCATTAGAGAGGTTGGCAGCCAGTTCCCAAGTGTTTTCTGCTGAGGAATATCCCTTCCATTTGACAAGGTATTTTCTTCATCCAGCATGTCCTCTATGCGCAAGAATGGCTTCTACTTCATATTCTTCCTCTCCCTCGATGGTGTCAGGTGGGGGTCAGAGGAAATTAGGTCCGTGTTCCGGTGTTTCAACAAACTTGGCCATTGCATTGGGAATGGCCAGTGGCGTAGTCGGGTGAGTGTTGACCTTGTGCAATTGACAGATAGCACAACCTTTGATAAACTTGCGAACAAAGGTAGAAAGGCCCGGCCACCAATAATCCCGCTGAAGGAGGGAAAGAGTCCTAAAATAGCCACCATGTCCTCCCGCATCGGACTCATGGATTTCAGTGACCAATTTATGCCGTTGTGATTCAGGGATAAAAAGACGTCCCTTGTAGTATAACATTTCGTCTAACCACTGCCAATCCTCGGGGGAGGTGTGAGGAAAAAGGGAGGATCCTTTTTCCAAAGCGGATATCGCTTCCAGGGCTACTGGGTCTTCTTTGGTGGAGTGAACAATTTTCTCGCGTAATTCCAGATCTATGAGGTTGACAAATAGATCGTCAGGTAATAACACCATGTCTTGGTTGTCCACAGTGGTGTCCAAGTCATCCTTTCTGGAGAGGGCATCAGCCAGTCCCATTTGTGACCCGGGGAGATTCTGATATCAGATATCAAAGTCTTGGAGGAATAACATCCATCGGGCTTGTCGTCTAGACAATTTATGGGGTTGTTTGAAATACGCCAAGTTCTTGTGATCAGTTTGGACCATCACCTGGTGTTCTGTCCCTGACAGATAATGTCTCCATTCCTCCAAAGCCCGTATGACGGCTAGTAGCTCCCGATCGTAGATGTCGTAATTTTGTTCTTCCGGGGAGAAGGTTCGGGAGAAGTAAGCACATGGGTGGAGATCTCCGTTTCCGTCAGTTTGCATAAGGACTGCTCCACAAGCAGTGAGAGATGCGTCCGTCATGACTGTGAATGGTTTCATGGAGTCGGGCATCTTTAATACTGGTTTTGAAAGGAAAGCTTTCTGGAGCGTCTGAAAGGCTTTCTCACAATCTTCTGTCCAATTCCAGGCTACCCCTTTCTTGGTTAACTCGTGTAGGGGTCGGCAAATCCCTGAGAAGTCAGGGATAAACTTTCTGTAGAAATTACAGAATCCGATAAACAATTGTATCTGCTTGACCGAAGTGGGGCTTTTCCAATCCTCAATTGCTTTGAGTTTTCCAGGGTCTAGGGTGATCTCTCCTGGTTGAACTATCATGCCAAGATAGTCGACTTCTGTGACATTAAAGGAGCATTTACTCAGCTTGAGGAATAAATCATTTTCCATCATTCATTGAAGAACTCGGCGGGTTCATTCCATATGCTTCATAGGGTCTTTTGAGGCGATGATAAGATCGTCCATGTATATGATCAGCCACCCTTCAGCGATCATGTCAGCAAATACATGATTCATCAGTGCTTGGAACGTAGCTGGTGAATTGCTCTGCCCAAAGAACATGACCATTGGTTCAAAGAGTCCTACAGGGGTGATGAAGGTGGCTTTCCATCGATCTTCAGGGGCAATTAGCATGTTGTTATATCCCCATCGAATGTCCATCTTGGTGAAGATCGTAGTGTCTTTAAGTTGATCTACCAATTCTGAGATGCGAGGTAATGGATAGGCGTTTTTGATCATATGTTGATTGAGGTATCAATAATCTTGGCAAGGTCGAAGTCCGCCATCTTTCTTTAGTACAAAGAAGAAAGGAGAGGCTTGTGGGGACTGAGAGGGGACAATCATTCCTTTCTTAAGATTTTCATCCACAAACACCTTGCATGCTTCTAGTTCCTTAGGGTTGAGTGGATATACTTTTGCTACTCTGGGGGCAAAAGTTTTGGCGAGGTCAATATGATGATCATATTTTCGGGATGGAGGGAGCTTCCCGAGTGGTGGTTCTTCGAAGACTTTCCTGAATTCCTCAAATTCAGGAGGTAAGACCATTTCTTGTTTGGTTCTTTGTTGTTCCTGAGCAATCTCCGTGGATCTAGTGATCTTTCAGATCCATTCCATTTTGATGTGCTCATTGGGGTCGGTCTTCAAGTATCGTAGTAGATGATCCTGTTTGTCCATACTCTGCTGTTGGGAGATCGGGTCGATGATCTCTGGTAATCGGATTTCTCCCTTTGCCCAATCGATTTCCAGGTTGACCATTCGTAGCCACGTCATTCCTAAAATGACATCTTCTTTTCCACAATTGATGACGAGGAAATCCTGTTTTTCCAGAAGAAGATTTCCTATGCTAAGGGAAAGTGTCACTTTCCTTTGTATATGCCTGTTACTGTTTTCCGTCCCATCCGCATTAGAGGCTTTGATGGGTGATTTCAATTTAGTGGTAGTCCATCTCATTCGTTCTACTAGGTTTCGGTTAATGAAACAGTTACTTGCTCCGCTGTCCACCAGAGAGGAGACTTCGATGTCTTTGTTGGTTCCTTCTTCCTGTAATAGGGTCGGGAGTCTGATTGCTCGATCAGAAGTCGGTGGTAGAGGCACGATGGCCACCCTCTCTTCCGTTGGGGGATCGATTTCTGAGCATGTCTTCAGAGCTTTTATAGCGTCTTTAATAGTTACTCCTTTTCTTTGTAAAAGCTCCCTCATTCATTTGTCTAAAGAGACTTCCTCATCCGATTGAATCGATTCTCGATCTGGGACTCGCCTAGGGCTGGATTGTCTTTTCCTGGGATGGTTCTTCATGTGACATCCCTTTCAATGACAGATGAAACATCGGTTGTTTCGTCGGTGTTCTGTCCATTGCTGGGAGGACAATCGAATTACATTAATGTTAACGTCTATGTCCATGGTGTTAGGGTCAAATTCCTGGATTTCTTCGAGTTCTTCCTGTATCCTTTCTCCTTGTTCAGGCCTGATTGGTTGTTTTCACAGGTGTTGTGTCCTTGTCCTAATTTGGTCGAATTGAGCGGCTTTCTCTATCCATTTATTCCACGTGTTCAGTGGTGGATCTACCACGGTCATAAGGTTGACCAGTTGGGTATCGACAGCTATCCTAAGCAGGTCGATCAATATTTCGTGTTGTTGGCCCATACTTGCCATGGAGGCAAGGAGTTCGAATTGAATTCAGAAGGTGGAGAACGACTTCCTTCCCTGTTTCAAAGCGTAAAGTTGTGATCTCGCATCTGCCTGAGAATCACCTGGGGCGAATATATTGAAGAATCCTTCTTCAAGTTCCTTTAGAAGTTGGCTCATCTGTTTTCTACTAGTTACCGCATCTTGTAGGTTTTGATACCATCCTTCGGCAAAGATTGCGGCCATCCCATTTGTCATGTTGTTGAGGATAATGACTACTTGTGCTAACTCATTGTAGACTTCTCGGTTGATTGAGAGGTAAGCTTTCATGGCGCCAAACCATTGTTTAGCATCAGTGGTGATTCCGCTAAATAGGCCTGGATTTCCTGCTCGGATTTCCTGGGGTCCCTCAGGTTCCACGGTTGTCGTTGTTGGTGCTACTGGAGTTGGTAAGGTGGGGATAGGAGCTGGTAATGCAAGTGGGATAGGTGGTAGAGGTAAGGGTTGTACCAAAATGTTTGAAAAGCCCGGGATAGATGGTGATCCTATTTGAGGGGTTTCAACTGGTGGTAAGATCAATGCCTGTGGGGAATGTTATGGGTTGTGCAGATTCCTCAGGTTGGATCGTTTCAGGGGGAATGATCTGGACCGTTATTTCTGGATAGGCAATAGGTGTAGGTGGTGGTGCAGCTGGTAATGCCAATGGTCGTCTGGGTGGCAGATATGGGGCTGTCCCAAAGATGGTTGGTGGAGCACTTGTTGCTCCCGTGATTCTTCTAGAGTGCAGCGGCAAGCTGGGTATTTCTCTGATGGCCGATCGCATTGATGATGGCCTGGGTGATCTGTGGGTAGGTGAGGTAGCAATTATCGATGCTCCTCCTATTCCTGGGGTTCCAACTCGTGGGGAACTATGTCCTGTTATAGTTCTGATGCTGCTGGGTCGAGGGGATTTGGTTCCCGTCATTCCTGATACTCGGGGTGGTCTAGTAGACATTCCTAACATCATTGGAGGTAAAGGCACTTGCCGAAACTCCTGGACTTCTTGCTCTTCTTGTGAAGATGATGATGCATTGCTCTCCTCTTGAGAGTCTTCCTCCTGAGGGCTTCCTTCTTGTTCTGAAGAGGAAGC
This sequence comes from Boletellus aff. lepidospora, assembly GCA_038094175.1. Classification (NCBI taxonomy): domain Eukaryota; kingdom Fungi; phylum Basidiomycota; class Agaricomycetes; order Boletales; family Boletaceae; genus Boletellus; species Boletellus aff. lepidospora. Next base: position 4,280 of record JBBPTT010000763.1, read on the forward strand.
AGGTACTCGATAACTTCCATCATTCCTAGGTGAAGTTCTGGTTCTGGATCGTCCACGGTCTTCTTCAACAGGCGGAGGGGTGGATTGTCGTGGGGGTTGCTCTTCGTCCCTGGAGGAAGATCCCCAATCCCAAAAGCTAGACATGCTTATGTACTATCTTTCCAATTCGTTCGTGAAGTAAAGATAGCTTTGATCGTGATCATTCCGATGACGATGACGATTACTGATGGTCCTGGTTTTCTCAGGAAGACACTGGTAAACGAGGTGGTGTTGGCTAGAGTCCTACTGCTAAAAAGCAGGGACAAGAAGAGAACTAGTTCTTTTGTTATGCTTGTGTGGAGTTACCCAGCAAGGTCAACGGTTCGACAACTAGTCGAGAACCCGGAGAAAGTAACTAGTCGAGCGCACACTCAAGTGTAGTGTGAAGACATGCAGGAGGATCTCTCTAACTGCAACGAGCAGTCTCGAGGAGGCCAGATAACTACACATAGATTGCATAGAACTAGCTGGGGAACTATAGTACAAGCGAGGGTCGACTATATAGTACAAGAATAGGCTGTGCGTACAGCCAGCGATGAGTCAGGATGAGTCATGAGTTACTAGGGTAATTGATGCATCAATGTGCAGCATCAAAGATGAGATCAAGGGATCAAAAGATGGTGGCTGTGAGGCTGTGTGTGGTTACCATCACAGAGAGATGGTGAAGGTGTGACAATGTGAAGAGGTGACAATGTGAAGAGGTGACAATGTGAAGAGAGTAAGACTATCGTCAACAGAGTGGACGTCCCACGTTTGCTGAAATAGAGAGATTCAAGGGAAAAGAAAAGGAAAAACTGTAACAACCACCACTTATGATAGTTTTATGATAAATCCCCTACTCTCTTGCCCCACCTCTCTCTAGAAACACTGCCACCCCCAACAATTACCATAGTCATCATCTTATTCTTTTGTCTATCATCTTTTCTCTTTCTCTCTCTCTCTCTCCCTTCAAAATCTCCACATCCAAGCTGATACCCATCTCCCTTGATGGTCAACCTTACTCTCAAAAGAAACACCATGTCCCCCTCTTCATTCTTTCATTCTCTCTCTCTTAATCCCCTACACATTAGCTGTTACCTATTTCTCTCTCCTGCCATTCTCCCCCTTGAAGCACCAAGTCTTCTCCTCATGCTTTTTCCTATCTTACACCCACCCTAGAAGGATCCCCATCCAGAAATGTAACACCCCACCCCTTCCCTGTCCCCTCCTGCTATATCATCCCCTGACATGTCAGTCACTCATCCATCCACCAATCCTGCAGACATAGAAACCAATCCCATCTCCCTCCTGTCCCAAGACAGTATGTCCCTGCTTATGATCAACAACTTTGACAACATGCAACCTCCTCTCAATGAGGCTTTATCCTTTTCTTCAGATCGAACCAGGAGTTCTATCATACAAAGGGGGTAATGTTACGATTTTCCTACACTCAGGGTTACCTTCAGGTCCTAGTCCCTATTTCCTCTTATCTTATCTTTGGTCACTTTAGTTCTCTTTCAGTCCGATCACCAGATCTCATCAATCTGGTTACTTGGTTACTTCTATCACAGTTCCTTAATGGAGCATGACTCACTTTGACTCACTCTCTGATGGTAACTGCTTACTTAGTCATTCCACCATGTTCCATAGTGTTCTATGATTACTCATCACTCACTATATATACCTTAGTCATTGTACTTTATTCCTTACTCTTGATCTGCACAGTAACATGTGTACCTTGTGTCAACCCTCCATCACTGTCCACAAGCTATGCTCATAGTCTCTTAGTCTCAATCTTCAGATCCTTTGACCACTCAGCCACTCAGTCCTCAAGCATCCCTTGAGTCCCTTTGCCTCTTCATGATCTCCTAGGTAGCCTAGATGCTGCGACCTCTTCATGAGAGTCCACCTAGCTACAGGTTGCTGATATGACACTTGGTGTGCATTCAGCATAACATCAATCATCACAATGAACAGTTTGATGATGCCTTTTTCAACAGCAGGGGAGCCTGGACATCAAGGTGAATGTAAAACTGTGTGAGGAGGCGGAAAGGGACACACCATGCACACTTGTGAGAGAGACAAACTCCCACACATGCTTGGGGAGCACACTGGCCTGCATCTTCAAGGGTGAGACTTGACTTGGGATAGGCACAATTGATGTACCACATGATCACCTGGCTCTTTGCATAGCCTCCACTCGGACTCTGGTGTTTTAGTCCCATTCCCTGCACACACAATGAGCATGGGGAGGAACCTGAACAGGTGGTGTATATGTGCTGTGTCTGAGGGTGGGACAATACAAAACTGGTCAAACATGAGGCATTTGCATGTTAGACCAAGCATGATTGCATGCATGTATGGGCTAAAGGGGGTGCCAATGATGGTGTAGGTGTGTGAGGTATCTTCCAGCTGGGATGATGCCATTGTGGGTTTGATTCAAAGGTGGCAAAAGGCCTTCATGAGATAGTCACCCACTGTATTCCATTTGTGTCTTGTGAGTGCCATTGCACCCTGCTCATCATCCTAGGTGGTGGAAGTGCACTGTTGCTCATTGTCCTGGAGCATTGGCTGTCACACCCAATCATGGGTGGTGGGAATATTACATAATGTCAAGCTGTGGCCAGGCTTCAAGCTCAGACTTTGAAGCCAGGCCAAGCTATCTTTGGGGGCTTTAAGGGCTTAGGGCCAGGCTCACAATTCTACAAGGCCACTAGCCCCTAAAGCCGAGCCCAAGCCCAGGCTTTTGGGCTGGGCCAGGCTGCAGCATCACTACAGATGACTCAAACAACTCTATGGCTTTGGAAGATGGTGAGGCTGCCAACTCAGACAAAGATGGTGAGTGCAACAAAGAATGCAGTGGAGATGACAGGAGGGTGGGAGATGGAAAGGAAGGTGGTGAGGAATTAGAGTTGGATGAAGAAGACATGGTGCCAGCAGCAGGCAAGGTGGAGGGCAAGGAGTTGGACAATGATGACTTATATGCTCAAGTGGGTTATGGTGCTCTATAATTGAGAGCTATGGCTGGCTTTTCATACGACTGAGTTTGACGAACGGGATGGATCAGCGAGTGCCAGCTACCAACAACTCACCAACTCAGTGTACTTCCAACACCATTCCATCGCTCATGGAATGTATCCTCAGTGCGTTTCGAAGGAACGAATATATTCATACTACCTACACAGACGGGTATGTCATATCGTATGTATTGGGGCCATCGAAACGCGGGATCGTCTGCGAGAGACGGTCGTATTGCGCAAGCGCGCTCCCCGCACGAGCGACGTCATATCGGAGTGTGCCGCGTCGGTGAGGGGTGCCGCGAGTCGGCATTGCCTTATCGGGCATCAGCGGAGTTTGACAAATTTGGTGATGCATCCCAGCGCTTGTTGCTGTTGTTTTTGTACATTCTTCGTGACTCCTTCAGGCCGACGCTCTCCCTTCCTTGGCGCATACCAGAGCGATGTCTCGCGAAAAGGTCGTCTGCGCCCGGGCCCGTCTTGACGATACGTTCATTTCTCACACACGTTCTCAATAACACAAAGCGACGATCCATACATATACCACTTCTCAAATACATACGAAAGACTTATCTAACCAAGACTGTCCGAGATCCACGACCACGACTCTCGGCAAAATTGACCTCGGTTACTCACAAGACGTTGATGGGGGAGCAGCCGATAACGACCAGACCGTTCTGTGCGTGCGGGGAATGATCAGGCCCGCCCCCTCTCTCTTATTCCATCGAACAGAAAATGGATGACTTACGTAGTTGTTGTTCGTGCAGCAGAGGGGCTGCTGAGAGCACTTGGTGCTACCAACGATGGGAGAGCAGTGGGTCCCAACGAGACCAGTGATGTCGCCAATGACGATTCCGAGCAGTCCGAGGATAGCAGCGATCCCAGAGTCGCTCGCCTGGGACGAATGTGATCGTCGGCACAAAGCATAATAGCGAGGAGACCACAGGTGCCTCACCTTCCCGACGCTGTTGCAGCATTGGATGGGGCCAGTATTGCAACTGCCTCCGTCGCGGGCCTCGAGCGCACTAGGCGCCGCGGCCACGACTGCAGCGAGGGCAGCGACAGGGAGAAGAGCAGAGAAGCGCATTCTGAGTGATGGTGTAGGAAGGTTGAGCTGTAGAGGCGATGGGGATGCTGTTTGACCGATGGTGAGCAGCTCTATGGCCTATCTTTTTATACACCTGGAAGACCTTCAGAACCCCCCTTTCCTTTTCTCTGGACCCCTCTGCACACATCCCATTTAGCTAGCTTATTTGCTCAGTATGCACGCAAGTGCGGAGAGATCGGACGCCCCATCACCACATCTGCAAAATGACACCATTAATCGGGGAAAGGGACAAATTTCTCAGTGACGTTGCTGAGCGGCCCCGTCTCACACAACACCGCTCATTGGTGTCCCCCTTGAACCCCTGAGGAAGGAACCAGGCAGGTGGGCTATGTTTGATTACATTTCTGTTGATCCAGGTATCAAGTGGACAATCAGCCAACGGGATCCGCTTAACATGGACTCTACTCAGCTTTGTTCTTCCCGCGGCCGTTCAGAGGGAGCACGGCACGCAAATGCCCTCCACCATCCTGTAAATATGACCCAGGCAAATTGACGACCAGGGTGCAATGCGCATGAGTTACCTCAGGTTGCGGTGCGACCATCATGTGCATGGCCTTGAAAACATTAATCGCAAAGAATGACCTGGTCGTAACTCATTGAACACTATGACAGATGCAGGGTCGATTGTCCCTAGAGTGGCCAATGAACATACGAGCTGAATATGTTCCCTCTCTGACAATCTAGGTCCCCGCCCATGATGTATAATCGCGGTAACGATGACTGGGATGGGACTCTGTGATAACGTAGAGGCGGATACCGTGTCCATTTCCATTGAATGCGTGTCAACTCTGCAGTGCTGGGAGAGGCACGGCTTACGGCGCCGACACGATCATTTTAAAACGGACGTGCCTTTGCATGACCTGTTTGTTTTTATAATTAATTTATATCAACTATGCTCAAGCCCACGGCGTAGGAGGTCTGGGATGGTCAGGTGTGTCGTTTGCGCGGGACAGTCGTTGCAGCCTGGACAAGGGAGACAACAGGAGTACGGTTTCAGCACGGCTTTGAAAGCACGAATAAAAAAAGCTGGTCCCTGCAGAAACTGCCAGTGAACTCCAGAAATGAATTGTGTCCGTCCATGCTAATTTCGGTGAGGATGATGTTTACGGCCCTTGGATCTGACGTAGATGGTACGACAAGCGGGCAAGTGCTGGCTGGCCCAAGGCACAATCGGAGCCAAGCTCGCTGCCCTTTGATAATCACGACGGACCAACAACACTGCACCGCCAGGAGACACGAACGAAAGAAGGACGACTCATCCCAAAGTACAGGGGGCGGAAACGCTATTCGCTTTCACCCCTCCACCCAATAAAGAGAAACAGGCGGGCCTTATGAGGGCAGACTCTGCGCAACTAGTTGGCCTCCTGCGCCGGTACCCGTACCAATCACGGGATGGTCGAGTGCAAAATAGACCCGCGCTATCACGGTGCGGGCGCCGTCGGTCCTCAAGCAGTACATGGTCGGTGTTCACCGCAAATGTCAGAGCGCGTTTTGTCGAAATCGTACCGACTCGTGCCTCGGCACTGTCTGCCCAAGTCGTAGTCAAAACGTTCGTTAGCGGGTTTATGACAGTAAGGTAGAACTTCGAAGTCCCAAAGTCTCTTGATTGTGAGTGGTGACAATCAGAGACAGCAACTCACACACACACATGCGTCTCAGCCTTGAAAACGCCCTCGGAGAGTGAGTCCTGAGTGTGGCGAGTCGCAGCGATACAAAGGGACCCGTTGCAATATTATGTCGCTGGAATGTTTATACCTTGAACCTTGGCGGACGAAACAACGAAATTTCGTGTAAGTAATGGATGGATGACGGCGGCGTACTGAGTTGTACAAGATGGTACGAAACTCACTGGATCTCGCTGAAAAATTTGGGTGACGGAGCCAATGATGAGAGGTCGTGTTCGCGACGCTGTATGTCAGTCCACGCGTGTCAATTACACATTCGACTTGCACGATCCACGGGCAGGTCCGAGATGCAGTGTGTAGCGTACCTCGATGCTGGGAGCACGACCAGATTATCTCAGCAACAGGTTGTACTAATCAACTTCACTCCAACGAAAGGAACTCTTGAGGTCACTGTGTATGGGTATTCTTTGGGGTGGCGTTGTGGTGGTGTCTGAGACGTCGTCATAGGGCGAGTGAAGCGGCCAGCCAGAATGCAACGAGCGCGTTAGGCTGGCGCGATGGACGACTCGTGCTCCGGGTCGAGGTCGGAATGTAAAAACCCAAGTGCTCGGCTTGTCGGCATAACCATACCTTTGATGACAACCAGAGCAGTCCGCACTGTAGCAGAAAACCGTGCCAGTCCTCCCTCGGAGACACTTTCTAAACTACGCTGCTCGGATTCTTTACGCGGTATATTTCTGGCACACAAACATCTCGACGGATCCGCTCTTTTTAATGGGGAGCATTGCCCCCCATCTGTCCGTATATGCTGTGTCTTAGATTGTAAAAGCACCCGAGGTATTGACCTCATTTTTCAGCCCCGCTGTGGTGGTACTATAGTATACTTGAGGTTTCCCTTCTTTCACGCCGCCTCCACATTGACACTTTGGGGGCCGGGACAAATTCAATACCTTCCTGTGCTCACTCCGCACGATCCACGGATGGAAACAAACGTATGATATCCGCTTTACCAGCATGATCAACATTTCCGTGTGCTCCGAGGCTCACATTGTATCTGTAGATTGCTCGTTGGAGGTCTCTCAGGCTTACTACCTCTTCAGGCGAATTCCGTCTCACTCTTGTAGCATACCAGTGCAACATTTCCCAGAGAAAAAATCACCTGCAGCACGGGTCAGTCTCGACCATGGCTCCTCTCTGGGTCATGTGCTTTCCTCAAACATCTTGACATAAAACGAGTCCGTCTATTCTTCCCCAAAATACATACTGAATACCTTAAAAACTCGCTCAACCCCGGAGGATAAACGCGATTTGATACCTAGCACGACGACTTGGGCAAATTTAGACATTGGTTGCTCACAGGACCGTGATCGGAGAGCAGCCAAGCGCCACCACCCCGTTCTGTGGGTGCGGAGAATGATTAGAATCATCTGTTCGATCGGAGAACGGACGGAAAAGACGTACGTAGGTGTTGTCGTTGCAACAGACAGGCTGCTGAGTGCACGAGGTGCTACCCACAATAGGGGAGCAGTTGACTCCGACGAGACCCGTGACGTCGCCAACATCGATGCCAACCACCCCAAGGAGACTGGAGACCGTAGAGTCGGTCGACTGGGGAATGTATCATCGTGAGCACAAGGCAAGAGGACGAGGAGAGCGTTGACTAGTGACTGCTCACGTTGCCAACAGTATTGCAGCATTGTGCATCACCAGTCGCGCACTCGGACGAAGTTCCCTGACGGATCTCGAGCGAGCCAGGTACGGCGGCGACGACTGCAGCGAGGACAGCGACGGGGAAAATGGTAGAGAAGTGCATTTTTGAAAAGTAGGACGAGGCTGGAAGAGGCGACGGAATGCTGCTTTGCTGACGGTGAGTTGCCCTGTGACCTATCTTTTATACAGCGCAGAGGAACCTCGGCGGCCTTCTCGCTCCCACTAGATCTCTCCGTACACAGCTCATTCGGCCAGCCAGCCCGCCCAGCGCGCATGCAACCGCGAAGAAGTCGGGCGTGCCCACCATTCGACCATTGCACGATATCAGCAATCGGAACAAGAGGTCACCGTGTCGTAACCTAGGAGTCGTCGCTAGTTGGTGCTATGTCACGTATCACCGCACATCGGTTTCCCTGCTCTTGAGCAAGGAAGCGGGCCAGACCCGGTAGGTTCAACCATGTATCTATTGATCCAAACAAGAGAGAGACGGACAATGAGCCAGCGGAACGTATTGAATAGGATTCACAACTTCACCTCGTTCTTCTCGCAGCGGGGGTCGACGCGAAATGGAAAACGCTCCCCAAAACAACTGTACCCGAGTACAACATACTATCAATGATCTTGACTTACGGTGCGACCAATGATTCGTGTTCTGTCACACCGACCGCACCCATCAGGAAGGATCTGAACATGATGCAATGATCATGAATGCAATAAATCGGCGCGCGGGGTGATCGATGATAGAGCGGCCAAACGATCACACGAGCTGAAGGACAATTCCTCCGACGGCCGTGGCCTGCTAGTAATCCTGGTGATGAAGACCGTGATCGGGGATACTACGATCTTACAGGACAAATACCATATGGGTCGGTTTCTTGGGCGTATGGTCGCTGTGCAACGGATGCATGGTGGCGTGTGCTGCTCCCGTCGGCAGTTTATATCTGGCATGCACGGAGCCTTTTGTGGGGCTTAGAACGGCTGGCTGCACCGTTGTCGCGGGGCAGCCGTGGTGCCCTGCACAATCTAGCTTGGTATGCAAAAAAGGCACTGACAAGGACCCAAATACGCTTTCGAAAACATGTTGAAACACGAGAAAGTGCAGAAAATCCTTGGGTATGCGCAGAGGAATTGCTCCTCAGAAACGAAGAATCCGCCCGTATGACCCTGTTCGGGAATTCGGCGTGGGTGACTTTTTGAAACCACTTTCATCGGGGGTCCATAGTGCGACGATGTCGGTACAGGCGCCCGGGGACGAAGTCGGAATGACAGTTGCATCGGTACGAAGCGCAGGCGAACGCGAAGAAGACCCGATCCTAACTCGTATGCAACGTCCCGAGCCTGTGCGCTTTCGCCGTTGGGCCCATCTACTATGTTCTTGAGGACGCTCTCACGGTCAGGGTTCGACCGCAAACTTTTTTCTGCGCACAGAGAGAGCAAGAATGAAACACGCAAGAGAACGACCGTGTTCATCTTGTCCAACTTTTTTCTCGCAGGCGGAGGTGGAAGCGACGCTGACCGGTCCGTTCCATGCGGCAGTGACGACGAACGCCGCTCGATCTTCGCCCTTGCGCTCAGAAAAAGGAAGGCCAGTACACAAACGCGGGCCGCTTGCGCTAGTTCCCGCGTCGACGGGTGGTGCAGGTAAGTACAAGGAGAACCTGTGGCAATATGATCCGGCGTTAGCCCGTCTGGATCTCGAAGTTCCAGCCATGTATGACTTTGTCAGTACTTTAGTCAGTGGTCGCATTTGGGATTAGTGGTTTACGAGACGCGTCCGCGGACAAAGCCAAGTAGTCGTCGCAGTGCTGCCAGTGGCTGTCGGTATTGCGGTGTTGCAGGGTCAGGGACTTGCCAGGAGGACTCCAGAGCGTGGATTTAGGGTGGAGCTTCAACCCACTCTCCGACCTACGAGGACTCCAACATGCTCAGTAACCTGTCACGACCCACGAACAAGTCTCGCTTGATCCCCTCGCTACCCTGTGCGGAGCCGCTTGACCATCCAGCGGGCCCCAGACGAGGCGACACACACAACGATGGTCTACTGGCGCTCGTCCTGAAGGCGAAACACCCGCGAACCGTGCCTGTGGGCAAGGATGCTACATCGCATCGTTATCCATTATCCTGATTGATCTTGGCATCCTCGACACGCGTCACCTCCACTCGTGCGTGCCCGCCGCGGACGACCAGGGATGAACTTGGGACCGTGGGGATGCGAGCTAAGTGTACCATGCGGCCTCGGGAGCTGCCATGCATGGTGTCTGCCAGGCAATTTACGTTGCTGCGCAAGATCATACATACGGGGATTTCGTGTGCAAAACCCAGACATTGCAACGAAAGACTGAAGGCTTTTCCGCATGACGCACTCCCCGCTTCTTATCTTTGACGAGGATGATGCCAATGGTGCGAGGACTACAAGTCACATTGATTATAAAGGGCCTGCTACAGCAGTGGATTCTGTACGCCTCGACCAAGCCCTCGCCCACTTGATCAGTGACGACCGTGGCTTCCTTGGCGTGCCCTGACTTTTGTTCCCCCTTCCCGCAGGAGAATGGCGATGCTCCACTCCACATAGTAGGGAGGTCCATGTTACTCGTTGCATGATGCTTTCTCCCTCGCGCGCCCCTTCGATGTTTCGCCTGTTCCACGTGACACCACCGACGCGTCTAATACTCTTCCCTTCTACACCCACTGCTGTATTGCTAACGACGCCGCTCCATCCCCGTACCACACATCTCAGTCGACAAAGTTCCCCGTCGGTAAAATCAACACCAGTTACGTAAGTATGAAAGTATCGTGATTGATAACACCCTGGCGACGCAAATTTATCAGGGGAGTCCAGCGTCGACACCAAGCCAACTCGCATCATCCGGTAAATGGAGAACAGCAAATAGATCATTAATACTCACACCTGGGAGCACCATACCTCTACAAGGTTCCATGGTCATCTGGCAACAGTCAGTGTTCATCATCTGGCTGGAAACCTCTTATCATCACTCCCAGACGTTCTCTAACACTGCACTCGAAAATTCTCGTATGCGTAAATTGTTCGCAGGAGATATGTTACTTGGCCAAACTCGGAGAAATTATTTCTCACCACCATCCCCCATAGCGCGAATCCCGCATGTAAACTGACTTAACAGAAGGGTCCTTTGCTCAGACGCGTGATAACCGGAGAGCGACGATCCATTTATACGACCGCAACCGCCGATACGTGGAATATACCGTAGAAACCCGTTATCCCCCCCAAAAAAGAAACTACGCAAAGTCTACCAGTAGCCAGACAAAATCACCTTCCGTCACTTAAAGGACCTCAACGGGAGAGCAACCAATGACAACAACGCCGTTCTGTGCGTGCGTACAACCGTTAGCCTCCCAAACATTCACCGGTCAAAAAGAACAACTTACGTATTTGTTGTCATCACAGCAGACAGGCTTTTCCTCGCACTTGGTGCTACCGATGATGGGGGAGCAATTGACTCCGACCAACTTATCGACATCACCAACAACGATGTTAAGCAGCCCAAGGACCTTCGAGATGCTCTTTTCGTCCGCCTGAGATGTTCAGAATCGTTAGCACGGTTTACAGTGGCGAGCAATGCGCCAACACTTTACCTTTCCAACAGAGTTGCAGCATTGGACGGGCCCAGTGTTGCACTCAGAGCCGCTTCCGGCAGCAACGACAGCAGCAAGAGCAGCGACGGGGAAGAGAGTAGCGAAACGCATTTTTAGAGATGAATAGGTGAGCTGACTCGAAGAGACGATGAGATGCTTTTTGGCTGAAGGTTGGTGGTCGGCGACTCGACCATTTTATACGGCAGGGAGGACTTCTTCAACCCCCCCTCCCCCCTTCGGTGCACCCCTCTGCACAATGTTTGCCCGCTCGCCATGCCAGCATGCACATGTGAGACGATCGGGCCGCTCTATTATTTCGTCATCGCAGGGTGACAACAATGAGAAACAAAGTCATTTGTGTCGTAATCTACGAGAGTTTTTCTGCCTAGACCGCGTCTTACATGTTGCTGCCCATTGATTTTCCCTCGACTCGGAACCCTGAAGAAGGAACACCAAGTCCCCGTGCTGTCTTTGAATCTCGAGGGCAAGAAAACACGGACGTGCCCGTCGATGAATGTGTGGAGCACGACCCTCGTTCTTTTCGGGTCCAGAGGGGATGCGGCTTGTCGCTCATCGTAGAAGCTCAATGCAAATGGCATCGATGGCCGGCTAGACAATGTACATAAATTATCTTGGCTTGCGGCTCGATCAGCCGCATGTGCGCGCGTCGGCTGAGCGCGCCGTTTTCAAACATCTGCAAAGTATAGGTGTAACGTTGGTCGCTTGACGACTCTTTCCGAAGAGCCGATTGATTCAACAGGGTTATTTTCACACAGGCCGAGCAAAAAATTTAGAAGTCATCTCCCGCCCAGTTTTGTTTTGCTGAAGAATGATGACACCGAATGTGGTCACCGAGTGCGAACGACTCGTATCTAGGAATGCACCGTGCGATGTGTGCTAATCCTGCGGAATCCGACCACTGCCATGCTCGCAGAAATAGAAATGCCTCCCAATCCCATCCATAAACTCAACCATTTGAAAACTAGCCATAGCACTTCAGGTTTCAGGGTTTTATGCTCACACTCATTACTTTTCACTTCAACGGATTCAATTAGATAACTATCCCTTCAATTGATCAAAGAGCGAATCTACGATAGACACCCTAGACCCAATCAACCAAACCCAAAGAACATCCCAACTCCAAACTATCCCTATCAAGCAACTCAAAGAGCCTCAATAGGAGAGCAGCCAATCACAACAACACCGTTCTGTGCGTGTCCAAGATCAGACACCATCATTTTCAGAGCCAAAACAATTCAAACTCACGTATTTGTTGTCCTTGCAGCAGACAGGCTTCTGCTCGCACTTTGCACTCCCAATGATAGGAGAGCACTTCAGGCCAACAAGCTCAGTCACATCCCCAACAACGATGTCGAGCAATCCAAGAGCCTTCGAGATGCTCGCCTCCTTAGCCTGAAACAATCCAAGTTATTACCATAACTTGCGATGAATACAACGCAGACTCCTCACCTCTCCGACGCTGTTGCAGCATTGGGCGGGGCCAGTGTTGCACTCGTATTCACTGGCAGCGACAACAGCAGCGAGAGCGGCAATGGGGAAGAAGGTAGAGAAACGCATTTTGATTTTTAGGGGTGAGGTAGGAAGGCTGGCTCAGAGAGGCGATGGGATGATCCTTGGTTGATGCTGAATGACGGTGCAACTCACCCATTTTATAGAGCGAGAAGGGCTCGTCACCCCCCTTCCGTTG
>JBBPTT010000764.1:0-17076 GCA_038094175.1 Boletellus aff. lepidospora
CACTCTTATGATTAGATTACGAAGGCTATGATCCCTTTCACAATCTCTGCCACGATTCCCCTTACAATCATTCACGCTTCCATTACGATCCCTTGATGCCTTATGTATCAGGTGTGGTACACTTCCATTATGATGCCTTACAATTAGCGCATGTAGATACATGCGGACTCCTCATGTAGATCGTAGATACGACTACAACATGTACACATCCATAGTATGTATATATACAAGGGAACCTCTGGCTATCCTCTAGCCAAGTTCACCTTGATCTTCTCCCTCATCTTCCCATGGTACAATGGTACCGCATCTCTGCTCACACTTGGGTCATTGTGGGTTGTTGAGGTGTTTCAATTTGAGTCATGGTGACATTGTCACTTATATACAGTGAGGTGCAGAACTGTTCCAATGTTTAATGCTTTTGTAGTGTAATTGATGTAGTGCTTGAGGACACAAGAATCCAGCTTTGTATTAGAGTGTGTGTGGGAGCTACTAACAACTGGCTACAAAATGGCCCACAGATCATGTGGTTTGGAACAGATTAGACAGAGATTTGCTCATTTCAAAACAGAGAACTCATTGGAATAGTTTTGTACCTCTTGAAATAAAGGGTGGAATTTTGATCAAATGAGGGAATATCCTGCAACATTCCAAGGGAGTGTCTTGAAGGAAGTAAGGAAGACAAGCAAGAGAAGTGAGGAAGAGGAAAAGAGAAGGAAGATGTTATGCTCACCAGGTGGTAAGCATAAGGACTCGGATAAAGGTCAAGGGCAAGGACAAGGTTACACCTTATAGGTGCAAAGGTTCAGCATAGAGAGCTGCAAGGGGACAAGGACTGGGACCCTGAGGACGTGACCAGTAACAATGACTGGCTGTAGACAAGGAGGAACAAGGAAGTGCCCACTCAAAAGTAGGGCAAGGACTTAGAGAAATCCAGGGAAGGCAAGGAGATGCTATTCCAAGTAGGTCTAGCTTAGGGATACATGGCTGGAGCCTTGGGGTTTATATACCCCAGGGATACAGGATGACTAAGCGACCATGGAAGGCCATGGAATGCACAGGAATAAAGATGAGTCAAAGGAACACAGCCGAAGGCTGTGGAACAGGAAAGAAGAAGGTTCTAAAGAAGCACAGCCGAAGGCTGTGGAATAGGAAAAAGAAGAACATTTAAATAATACACAGCCAGATGCTTAGTAAAGCTGTACAAGTCATTGGCCAATGAGTCAAAGAGGCAAGGTAAGCATAGACAAAAGGAGAAAAGGGGCGAGATAAGAAAAAGAGTAGGGTAAAACATAACATTACCCCCTTAGTAGCGTCAAGTCCACGACAAAGACATCAAAAATCAGAAGCGTGCATCCCTGGTGAGCCCATGATGTTACCCCAGGCATTATCATCATAGACATCATCTCCATCATAAGGGGAAGGGGCACAAGGAGGAGGAACGGGGAGTAGAGCTCGGCGTCCATGGGGTCCTCTTCCTCAAGAAGAGCCACTAGAGGCTGAAGTTCAGTGAGAGGACGAGGAGGAGGAGGAATGGTGAGGAGGAGGACGAGTGAGGGGGCATCATGACTGGGGATGGCCTGGTGCTCAGTTGAGACAGGAAGGGCATTGGTAAACGGGGCATTGGGGACGTCAATGCCCAAACCGGTGACAGTTGTAACATGCACGATGATATTGGGGATGGTTCTGAGGTAGGGGTATGTGGCCCTGAAAACCCGTCCAGTAGGCTTCTGCTCACTCCAAGGCTGTGGTCTCATCGGCAGTGAGAGGGGTGGAAGATGCCGACAGTGTCAATGCAATATGGAGATTATGGGAATGTGCTAATTCGCAGAGATACCAGTCTAGATCCACGAGGAACTCAGCCATTCCTAGCTGATGAAGGGCCATGAGCAAGGCGCCCTCAAGATGGGAGTGGACATTGGTGATGATGGTGCAAAGCACCTGTAACTGGGCGGTAGCAGTCTGGGCACAGGTAAATGCAACAAGCCGTTCACATTGGAGATAAGCCTTGTATAGAGCGAGGAGTGGAGAGTGGAAGTCAAGGTGGGATGTAATGGGGATGGCAAGATGGGAGTCAAGGAGATACTCCTTCATTTGGTCGATGGTGTGCTCATTGGGGGGACCATTGCAGATGGCATGAGCATAAAGAGGGACGTCAACAGACATGACAGGAGCGGGGACATTGGCAATATGGGTAGGTTCAGTAGGCAGGGTCCAGGGTTCATTACCCCAGCCTGGATTGGCAGTGGTAGAGGATGGGCGAGAGATGTTGTCAACGACGGGCAGGGTGGCACTAAAGGTGGTGATGGAGAAAGCGGAGGGGGAAGAAATAGTAGATATAGTGGAAATCAAGAGCTAAGTAGAGAAGGCAACAGAGTGAGTTATTGTCGTGAGGAGAGAGGGAAAATGGAGGGGTGGAGGTTCTTATAGTCCATCAGAGCAGACTTTGCATGTTTGAAGTCCTGCTCAGGGACCCAGGAGTCTTCTTCGGCTGAATATCCCTTCCATCGGATGAGATAGAAGTGGTTCTTCAGGATTCCCTGGTGTTTCAAGATCTTTTCAATTTCATATTCTTCTTCCCCTTCCATGAGGTCAGGCAGTGGCTTTGGGAAGTTCGGGCTGTGCATGTTGTTCTCTTTGTAAAGGGATAGAAGGGAGGCATGGAAGACTAGGTGGATCTTCCAGGTTTTTGGGAGACGAAGTTCATAGATAATGGGGGAAAGGACTTTGGTGATGACAAAGGGTCCTTCTCGCTTGGGGGTGAACTTTGGGTTGACAATGGAGCACTTCAAGTTCCGTGCTTCTAACCACACCTTGTCCCCTTTGGTGAAGGGTGTGAACCTACAATGGGAATGCAAGGCCATGACTTGGCGTGCGAGTTCATGGGCTGCTAGAACTTCTTCTCTAGCGGCGATCAGGGATTTAAGGTGGGTTTCTACAGCAGGAATGGAAGACTCAGTGGAGATGATTGTGGGAAGGGCACAGGGTTCATATCCCATCATGAGATAGAACAGAGATTGGTTTGTGATGGAGTGGGGGCAGTGGTTATGTGCAAATTCTGCATGGGAAATAGAATCAGCCCATGAGGCTGGGTTATTGCCACAGAAGATGCGAAGGTATGTTTCAACCTCCTGATTTACATGTTCCATTTCACCATCTGTTTGGGGGTGATAGGCGGTGGAGAGGGAGAGATCATAGTTGAGGAGCTTTCCAAGCTCCCGAGCAAAGGCGGATGCAAACTGAGGGCCGCAGTCAGAGATGATTTTGTCATAAAGTCCAAAGCAAAGGTAGACTTTGTGGAAAAATATGGTGGCAACACCCTTGGCAGTGATGGTTTTCTTAGTGGGGCAGAGAATTACCCCCTTAGTAAGGCCATGGTCGACCACGACCAACAAAGAATCAAAGCCCGCAGACAGGGGAAGATCAGTGATGAGATCACAGGAGATCTGTTGGAAGGGATGCAAGGTGTGGGAGTGGATGGGAGTGAGGGGAGGAATGGTGGGGTGGGTGTTTGTCTTGTTCTGTTGACAAACAGCACAGCCCATGACATAAGAGCGGACATGAGAAGCAAGGCCTGGCCACCAAAACTCAGCGGCAACAAGTTGGCGAGTTTTAAGGTAGCTGGGATGTCCAGTGGTTTCATGATCATGGCAGTGTTGGAGGATGGAATGGCATAAGGATTCATCAGGGGGAACATAGACCTGTCTCTTATAAAGGAGAGTATTCTCCTGTCACTGCCAGTCAGAGAGGCGAGAGCGGAAGGATGATGGAATATGCTCATCAATGCTTTGGAAAGCTTTGAGAGCGAGGGGGTCATCCATGGATGCTTTGACAATGCGTCCATGGAGGACAGTGTCAATGATGGTTACAAAGAGGGAGGGAGGAAGGAGGGTGACTCCGACATTATCAGAGTCATCAGCAGGGAGGAGATCAGGATGACAGGAGAGAGCATCAGGGCTGGCAAGGAGCTTGCTGGGGACATGGACCATTTTCAGGTCAAAGTCAGCAAGATCAAGGAGCCATCTAGCCTGCCGGCGATTGAGAGCTTGTGGTTTCCAAAAGTAGGTGAGGTTCTTATGGTCAGTAAAGACCTGAACTGGGAACGAGGAGCTATGGAGATAATGTTGCCAGGCTTTCAGAGTGCAGATGATGCTGAGGAGTTCTCTATCATATATGTCGTAATTCCGTTCTGTGGGAGAGAACGACTGAGAGAGATATGAACAAGGGTGCCACTCGCCGTTTGTGTCAGTCTGGAGGAGAATGGCTCCAGATGCAAACTTGGAGGCATCAGTGGCGATGGCAAAGGGGGAAGCAAGATCGGGGAGGTGGAGGACAGGCTTAGCAAGAAAGAGACCTTTTAGAGTCTCAAAGGCAGTTTGGCAAGAGGGGGACCATTCCCAAGAGATGTCCTTTTTGGTGAGGTCAAGGAGGGGTCGGGCAATGTTGGTGTAGTCAGGGATGAAGCGACAGTAGAAGGTGGCAAAGCCAAGGAAAGACCGAATGTCCTTGACTTTCTTGGGTATGGGCCAAGAGGAGATCCCGTCTAGTTTGACAGGATCCACTGCCAGTTGACCGGGTTTAACAATCATACCAAGATATTCAACCTCAGCAGTGGCAAACTTGCATTTCTCAAGCTTGAGATGCAAGTCAAGTTCTTGCATTCGTTGGAGGACCTGTTTGGTCCATTCTGTGTGGGTGGTCTTATCAGGAGAGAAGATGAGGAGGTCATCCATATAGATGACAAGCCATCCTTCAGCTATCATGTCCCTGAAGGAGTCATTCATGAATCGTTGGAATGTAGCAGGGGAGTTACTAAGTCCAAAGAACATCACTGTGGATTCAAAGAGCCCTTTGTGGGTGATGAAAGTGGCCTTCCACTGATGGCCATCTTTGATGCGAACATTGTTATAACCCCATCGTACGTTGAACTTGGTAAAGACCTTGGCATCTTTGAGCTTATTGATGAGGTCTGAGATGAGAGGGAGTGGGTAAGCATCTTGGATGGTATGTTCATTGACGTAGTGGTAATCCTGGCATGGTCGGAGACCTCCATCCTTTTTCTTGACGAAGAAGAAAGGTGAGGCTTGGGGGGAATTGGAAGGACGGATCTTTCCAGCTGCAAGGTTTTCATCAAGGAAAGCTTCTGTAGCTTTTCGTTCATCAGGGGATAAGGGGTAAATCTTCCCAATCTTTGGGACAAAGGATTCATTGAGGTTGATCTCATGATCATAGGGGCGGGAGGGAGGAACATGGTCCGTGGCTTCTTTAGAAAAGACCTCAGCAAAGGCAGAATATTCGGAGGGTAGGGTCACCTTGGGCTTGGCTTTCTCTGCTGCCATAGCTAGTTCTGTGGCAGTGGTGAGCTTGGAAACCTGGGCAGGGGTGCAAAAGTGAGATCTGCATCGAATGATGCGGTGGAGAACACAGTTGTCAAGGGCACGGTGATGGAACTGCCTTTCGGATTCCCAGTCAAGATATCCGTAAAGGTGGTTGTCAACTGTTTTGACAGTCTTGACATGACATGGAGGGCAGGTAGGTCGTCTGTAATGAGAGTCATGAAGCTGAGAGTCAGCAACATGCATGGTGTATAGGTCCTTCGACTGGTCAATGGACTCATCAAGGGTTAGGGTGCGCTTTTCCCAATCTATGGTGGGATTAGCAGAGCGAAGCCAGGGAAGTCCGAGGATGATGTTGTCACGGCCTAGGGTCATGACATGGAGGGTGACCTTCTGGGCGAGTCCTTGGATGTCAATGAACAGGGTACACGTATTTCGAATGATGCCGTTCTTGTTGATGGAGGCATTGGCATTTCAGGCATAGAGAGGTTTGGCCAGCTTGGTCAAAGGAGGTGATGTTTCCTGGCAAATTGCCAGTCAATGCAGGAGATATCGGCCCCACTGTCAATGAGGGCCCGGGTTTCAATGGTTTGGAGTGAGTGCGAGGGTACAACAAGTTGGATTGGGATTTGCATAGACTTGGTAGTAGATTGTACATGCACTGCTCAAATGGGGAGATCTCACGTCGGTTGAGGTCCCTGTTCTAAAAATCCAAAGAAAACACAACTCGCCTTACCCCCTCTTCTTCTTCGTCATCATCTTCCAGCTCAATGAGCTGGGTTATCTTTTCCTCAACAACTCTCTGAACTTTCTTGGGAGGGGGTTTGGCTGTGGCAGGGAAGTGGGAGCACTGTGGGGATAGATGTCCAGGTTTCCGGCAATGGAAACAATGTTTCTTTTCAATACATCACTGTTTCTCTTCTGGGGTCATCTTGGACACCCAGATGGTGTCGACATCCATGGCATTGGGGTCTCAGGTGGGCTTAGCAGGGGTGTAGGACTGATGGGACTGGTGGAAAGGATTTTTGCTGCATTGGGCAATGTCAGCAGCACGAGTCCATTGGGTATAAAAGTGGATGGACTTTTCTTGCCATCCAGCAATGGTGGTGGGAACAGTGTCCATGGACATGATACAGTGCATGAGTTTCATAGGTAGGCCAGCGACATAGTAGCCAATGAGGGTGTCATCATTGGTAGTCCCAGCAATGGCAGTGTGGTTAAGAAATTCAGAGTTATAGGTGGTGAGGGTGGGGGAGTATTCTACTTGACCATGTTTGTTGATTCTTTCATGGACCTGGGTGGTGGAAAGCCAGGCAATGGCATTTCCCTTGGTGTCTCCATGTTTAAAGGCTTTATCAAGTTTGTTGACAAAGTCAACCCAGGTTCCAGCAGCGATAGCAGCACCACTAATGGCCTGCTGATGGAATGTGTTTGCCCAAGTTTGGGCAGCACCCTTGGTCATGTAGGAGAGGGCAAAGCTGATCTTGCTCTCATCAGTGTTGTAGAATTTATCATTGACTGAGAAGTAAAACATCATGGTGGTAAGCCAGGGTTGGTAGGTTTCATAACTACCGTTGAACTCTGAGGGGGAGTTGAGCCTAAGCTCTGAGGATTTGGCAAGGGTGGTCATGGGGGTAGAGGCTGGTGGTGCTGGGGTAGGAGGGGGTCCCAGGGGTGGTGGGTATGAAGGGGGTTGAGAAGACAGGGCAGCAGTGGGCGTGGGAGTTCGGAGCAAGGTCAAGGATGCAGACAGCTGCTGCACAAGGTCAAGGGTGTCATCCTGTCCAATAGGAGAGGGGACTGCTGAGTCAGAGGTTTCGGAGGGTTCCTCAGCAGAGTTGTACTCTGGTTCCGAGGCATCAAAGTCAAGGGATGGGCGAGGGGCCCTCCAGAGGTTATCTGAGGGTGGAGATATGGTTGGAGATCTATGACGAAGGTAGTTTTGTTTACAGGGAAGCTAGACCTTTTGTTAGGCTCACCAGGTGGTAAGCGTAAGGACTTGGATAAAGATCAAGGGCAAGGACAAGGTTACACCTTATAGGTGCAAAGGTTCGGTGTAGAGAGCCGCAAGGGGACAGGGACTGGGACCCTGAGGACGTGACCAGTAACAATGACTGGCTGTAGACAAGGAGGAACAAGGAAGTGCCCACTCAAAAGTAGAGCAAGGACTTAGAGAAATCCAGGGAAGGCAAGGAGATGCTATTCCAAGTAGGTCTAGCTTAGGGATACATGGCTGGAGCCTTGGGGTTTATATACCCCAGGGGTACAGGATGACTAAGCAACCATGGAAGGCCATGGAATGTACAGGAATAAAGATGAGTCAAAGGAACACAGCCAAAGGCTATGGAACAGGAAAGAAGAAGGTTCTAAAGAAGCACAGCCGAAGGCTGTGGAATAGGAAAAAGAAGAATGTTTAAATAATACACAGCCAGATGCTTAGTAAAGCTGTACAAGTCATTGGCCAATGAGTCAAAGAGGCAAGGTAAGCATAGACAAAAGGAGAAAAGGGGCAAGATAAGAAAAAGAGTAGGGTAAAACGTAACAGAAGAACAGGAGCAAGGTAAAGATAATGGGGGATATATCCACAAGGAGAGGAGTGGAGGGAACTACTAGGAACTCCAAAAATCCACACTGAGAGCAACATTCTGAAGGGCATCACTAAAATAGCCCACTGCACCAGGTTCCCTAAGGTTCAGTCTTTGGGAGGCAAAGGAGAAGATGGCAGACTTGTAGAACTCTGGTGGATAGACAGGGTTGGCTACAGGGTGGAGGGGAAGGGTGAAGAAGAGATGCTTGAGGACATCTACAAGCAGAGGTTGTCTGGCAGAGAGCCTGATTGGAGGGATTACCTCAGCATTCCTAGCCAGGGTATTGCTTGGAGAAGACAGTCCAGTGGCCTGGGCCTTCCCACACTCACACTGCTTCTTCAGAGGAGCAGAAGACAGGGCAAAGGACCCACCAGAGTGAGGATGCATAGTGCTTCAGGCAGAAGGGGTGAGTAAAGCCTGAGTGTGCACCCCATCCTCAGAAGGAGGTTCCAAAGTGACCCCAGAAATGTCTTCTACCAGAGACATAGCCTAGTCTATGTTGATGCAGCTCTCAGTAGAGCTCAATGGGGCCTGAGAGACAGAGAAGGACTCTTCCTCTTCAAGAAGAGAGGACATAGGAGAGGAGAGCTCAATATTATCTCAAAGAGAGAGTGACACTGAGCCCACTGGCTCAATAGGGTCAACCATTGACAGGCTTGCCATAGCAGAGACAAGAGGAGCACCAGAAGGAGTACAGGCAGTACAATGAGAAGACATCTGTGGCAAGATAAGATAGAGGGGGATAAAACATGTAACCCAGCTGACATTGTGAGAGCAGAGCAAAAGGCAGTGCATCCATAATGGATGCCTTAAGAAGCTCCTGGACATTGGAGCCTGAAAACCTGCCACCAGCCCCATATGCCATGAGGTCATTGACAGTTGTGCAGAAGTTTGAATTGTTGGGAGCTAATTTTGACTGTAGACAAAACAGTATGACTAGACCCAATCTTGCCAGTAGATGGTACTGCAAGTTCTCCAGTGGAAGGAATGGCACAAGCTGTGAGGGTGGGAAGAGAGGCAACAAGAAGGAAGATTGATGTACAATAAAGTTCAACAGCACTTGTGAGTTGAATGTAAATAGACTCTGATTCATGAAGTGGAGAACAGTAGCTCAAAAAGGGCATATGTTGATGTCAAAAAAGAGTTGATCTCAGTCCAGCTGTGTAAAGATGGTGCCTTTGATACACTTGTTTTTAGATGGCTTAAAGACATCAGAGACTGTATAGAACAAGCCTGCTTTGATTTGACTGGCCAGAATAGGTAAAATCATTAGTTCTGGATTTAAAAAACATTATGTTTTTAGAGTAGAAAAATGTACTTTTATAGTATTTGTAACTACTAATAAGTGAGCATAGGAACTCTTACATAATGTTCTTATGTGTATCTTTCTTTTCAGTATGGAATGTTGCAGGATATTCCCTCATTTGATCAAAATTCCACTTTCTATTTCAAAAGATGCAAAACTATTACAATGAGTTCTTTATTTTGAAATGAGCATATCTCTATCAGATCTGTGCCAAATCACATGATACATGGACCATTTTGTAGCCAGTGGTAAGTGGTTCCTGTGCCCTCCCTAACACAAAGCTAAATTCCCACACACTCAAACACTACATCAATCACAGCACAAAAGTATCAAATATTAGAACACTTTTACACTTTGCTATATAATGTAAGACTCACACATAAACATTATTCAAGAGTGCTTACAGCCACTTGTTCTCACATTCTTCCTCCATTACTCTTTCTTTCTACAAACAATATGTTTGTCTCTCTAGACAATCAATTATCTTTGTTATCATTTTTGGTGTCTAAACCATGAACAGAAATGTTTCTAACATCCACATGATTGGTAATGGATGTTTATGCCATCAGAGATGTATAGAAAGTTATTATCATAACTTTCCTCCTATTAATAGACTAACTTTGCAATAGTATTTAAAAGGCAAGAAATCTAATTCAAGTGGCCAGGACTCTCCTTGACATCTGTAATGAGTGCATTGAAGTCCATAGCATTCTATATATTGTTACGCTTGTGTGGAATTATCCAGCAAGGTCAAAGGTTCGACATCTAGTCCAGAACCAATGAAAGCAACTAGATAAGCGCACACTCTGAGGTGTAGTGCAAAGACACAAGAGGTTCTCACTAACTGCGATGAGCAGTCTCATGGAGGCCAGATAACTACACGTGGATTGTGTAGAACTAGCTGGGGAAACTATGGTACAAGTTGGGGTCGACTATATAGTACTAGGATAGGCTGTGCATATAGCCAGTGATGAGTTAGGATGAGTCATGGGTAACTAGGGTGACTGATACAACAATGTGCAGCATTGGAGATGGAATCTGAAACACCTCAACAACCCACAATGACCCAAGTGTGAGCAGAGATGCGGTACCATTGTACCATGGGAAGATGAGGGAGAAGATCAAGGTGAACTTGGCTAGGGGATAGCCAGAGGTTCCCTTGTATATATACATACTATGGATGTGTACATGTTGTAGTTGTATCTACAATCTACATGAGGAGTCCGCACGTGTTACAGCACGTCTTTTCACACTTATGCTACGTCCCTCTTTCTTCTTATCTTATCTTATCGCACAGCATTACTAAGCATCTACAGACACCTAACACGATTATTCTTTATGATAGCTTCTATGACTCATCTTAAGCATGCGCAGCCTTCTTTTCATTTCCGAGCTGTGCATGGCCATGCTTGCTTCCATTACGCCTCGTTGATTCCTCACGACTCACCATGATGCATCCGCGCTGCCTGGCGCAGCCTCATGACTAGACACGACTCATGCGCATGTGTTTCCCTTTGTCCTCTCCTTATATCCATAGATCGGTAGATCTGTACACGACATGTACAAATAGATACAGGACTATATAAACCCAAGGAACCTCTGGCTGGCTCTCCAGTCAAGTTCACTTGGATTCCTACCACTTCTCCTCTGAACTCTCCTCTCACCTGCTTGCTTCGCCCACACTAGTTGTTGGGTTTTAGAAGTGTTTCACTTGAACTTGACTGCCATAACCAAGCCCAGCAAACGTTGCCCCCTTGGCAGAAGAACGCTACCGTACCTTGATAAGAAACAAGGAGTAGTTAGAAGTAAGCATCGTACACGAGCACCACTGACGAGTGGCACTAGTGTGGTTGCGCACCTGGAGAAAGGCACTCACCAGGTTTAGTGCACAATTCCAGCAGGCTCGGACGCGGCTTGGACGCTCCCTCAGCAGCGCCAAGGCCCGGCTCAGAATTCGTCGGAGAAACCATCGACCCCTTCGACCACAGGGACCTATCACCAGGCCCAGACCCCCGACACTCCCACTCCCACGAAGAGACCCCAGAGAGCATAGATACCCTCAGTTCCTACTCGTCCCTCCCAGACCTCGGATATCCAGACCCGGCTGATCCACTATTGGACTTAGCTGGTATGAGGGAGATCACAGACACATTAGGATACGAGAATCTTGGGGAGTTATTAACGAAAGAAGTTGAGAGGATTATTGAAGAAGGGTATCGCCTAAGAGAAAGGTCGAGCCCCCTCCCATCCCTCACACCCTCACCAGAGCCGGAGGGAAGACGAGCTGATCCGCCCGCTCAGTACGACAGAGCCTGGGCCCCCGTGTACCTAGAAAGAGAACCGTACGCATACGAGAACCGACCCTTTCCTCGCCTACGCCCCCGCGATCGCCTTAAGCATCACTTCACCCCCTACGCACTCCCCTATCCCAAGTAGCCATACTTTAAATGGATCTTGATCAGATCGTAGCCCAGCTTGAGCAACAGGCGCTCTTTTTACAACAGCAACAGGCAACCCTCGAGTTACAGCAACAATGAATCAATGAGATAATGGGGCAGAGAGACTAGGCGGTAGAAGCCTTAGGGGAGGTTGCCCAACGTGCCCAACAAGCAGAAGGGCGCGCTCAAGAAGCTGACCAACAGGTCAGAGAATTCGTAGGCCTGCACGGATGGATAGCGGCGCAGCCCGCCGGACCAGCCCCCGCTGCAGCACGAATAGAAGTCTTTTTGGACCCAGGAGACTATGATGGGTCAAAAATGAAATTCGAAGAATGGTGGTCGAAGATGCAGGCCTGGCTGGACGCCAACCCCAGGTACTTTGCAATAGTTCCGGTGGCCCCCGATCCAGATGACCCGCTCGCGGGCCCACCCATCCATCCCACCAACAAAAATAGAGCGTATGCCGTTCTCTCCCGGTTGAAAGGGCCAAAAGCAGGACCCTTTGCCCAATCGGAGCTCGAACTCCTGGCAAACAACCAGTCCCTCTTCATGGACCCTGAAGTCCTCAAAACAGAAATAGAGGGGCTGTTCCGCCCATACGACTCGAGGGACTACGCCCTCCAAAAAATAACCATCCTAAAGCAAGGCCGCAGTGACATCAATACCTTCATCACGGCATGGAGGGTGCTGCAGGCGAGAGCAAAGGTAGGCAAAACCTTTGGAGTATACCTGTTGGAACACACGATCTCCGAGGAGATCAAACATGAACTCTATACGCGAGGACGAAGGCAGCTGACCATAAACGGCACCTTAATGCAGATCAGGGAGATAGGCCGCCGATTCGAGGAATATTGGCTGGCCAACAGCAACAACAAACCGGCCCTGCAGTATAGCCGATTTGAGAAGAAGACGGCCAACGCGGCCATCACCTCCGCCCCAAAAAGGAATGCCGGAGGAATGAAATGTTTCAATTGTCAGCAGGAAGGGCATGGTATCCGGGACTGCCCCAAACCAAAAATCGCCTGCCCGGACTGCAAGTGGCTTGGAGGGGACCACAAGAAGGAATGCCCCCGAGGCCGAAAGAAGGCTCGTGCGGCCAAGCAAGAAGAACACGCCCCCTCCTCCTCCTCCTCCTCTTCTGCGCCAGTGGGCCAATGGGTCCCAGTCGAAGAAACCCCCACGCAGGTACATGACCCGTGGAAAGCCCTGAGGGGCATGACCTTTGACCAAGCACAAGAATATTTTGTACAACGAGCCCAATCCCAACAGAAGGGAAAAGGCAAGGCAGCATGAGTCGACCGGGTACTCCTGCTGCAGATTTCACATTTCTAAACTCCTTCTCCTCCCTGTACGGACTTAGCGATACTTCTCTTTGCACGGATCTAGACAATCCGATGTCAGGGGCATCTCATGATGAGCACGGCATGGACTACACATGTGTGCTTAATTCCCCTAAAGAAAAACAAATAAAAAGAATCATCACTAAAGGAGAAGAAATCCCGGAAGCCCTTTTCACACGCAGCGTGAGGCTGCCTAATGAGGTCAGGCTTGATATGAACATCGCCACCCCAACAACCCCTTTCTTCCCTGTGGCAGCTCTGCTAGACAGTGGCGCCAATGACACCTTCCTTGACGAAAAGTGGGCCATTGAGCATAACATAAAGATGAAATCGCTCAAACGCCCCATTGCCATTTTCAACGTGGACAGCACGAAGAACTGTGCTGGGGATATAACCCACTCTGCCGATATCCTTGTCGAGTTTCAGGGCCATCAAGAACGACTCACCACCCAGGTGACCAAGTTAGGCAACAGTGCCTTAGTCATCGGGTTCAACTGGCTGTGCCACCATAACCCTGAGATCGATTGGAAAACCGGAGATCTCTGTATGACACGATGTCCCGTGAGCTGCAGAGCACTCCAGGACCCCTCCATGGCCCTAAGGGTCACCTTTGACGAAGAACAGGACAAAGCATAGGACGCCTATTACGCTAGGGCTACCATGAACGAACAACCAGAAAAGAAAAAAGAAACCGCTGAGGCCCTCATACCGAAGCAATACCATAAATGGCTAAAGGTCTTTTCCCAGGCAGAATCGGAGAGAATGCCGATCAGGAAACCATGGGACCATGCCATAGACTTAAAAGATTCGTTTGAGCCGAAGAAAGGCCGAATTATTCCCTTATCCACCCAGGAACAAGAAGAAGTCTCCGCTTTTATTGATGATCAACTCAGGAAAGGGTATATTCGCCCATCTAAATCCCCTCAGACTTCCCCAGTCTTCTTTGTCCCTAAAAAGGACGGACAAAAGCGGATGGTCCAGGACTACCGCTACATTAATGAACACACCGTGCAGAACAATTATCTGCTTCCCCTTATTTCCCAGCTTGTGGATAAGCTCAAAGGAGCCAAGCTGTTTACAAAGATGGATCTGAGATGGGGTTATAATAACGTAAGAATCAAAGAAGGCGATGAATGGAAAGCTGCCTTCGTCTGCTTCAGAGGAGCCTTTGAACCACTGGTGATGTTCTTTGGCCTCTGCAACTCCCCATCAACGTTCCAAGCCATGATGAATGAAATATTTGCTGACCTTGAAGACGTCGTGGTTGTCTATATCGACGACCTCCTTATTTTTACAAAAACGGACGACCAAGCTGAGCACGACCGGATCGTAAAAGAAGTTCTCCGCTGGCTAGAAGAAAATGACTTATTCGTAAAACCCGAAAAATGCTTCTTTTCCAAAAAGGAAGTAGAGTTCCTCGGTATGATCGTGGGAACAGATGGTATCCGCATGGACGGTACCAAAGTAGAAGCCATTCTAAAATGGCCCGCGCCGAAGAACCTCCGTGGAGTTCGCTCCTTCTTGGGACTCGCGAATTTCTACAGATGTTTCATTAAAGACTACGCTCAGGTGGCTAGACCCCTGAACGATCTCACTAAGAAAGATATGCCCTTTACTTGGGCAGAAGCACAACAGACCGCGTTTGACACGCTCAAGGAGAGGTTCACCACTGCCCCTATTCTCGTCACCCCTGATTTAGATTCTGAACTTCGACTTGAGACAGACGCCTCTGATTACGCAACCGGCGCCGTTCTTTCGGCAAAGGTAGACGACCAATGGCATCCAGTGGCCTTTTACTCCCACTCCATGAATGAGGCGGAACGCAACTACCAGGTATATGACAAAGAAATGTTAAGCGTTATCCGCACCCTGGAGCAGTGGAGACACTACTTGGAGGGTACCCGCCACAAGTTTGAGATCTGGAATGACCACCAGAATCTTCAATGGTTCATGAGGAAACAGGACCTCAATCGCCGGCAAGCCCAGTGGGCTCAGTACCTCTCCAGGTTTAACCATGAATGGGTTCATAAATCTGGTGCCACCATGACGAAAGTAGACACCCTCTCTCGCAGAGAAGACCATGCGGAGGGCATAGAAAATGATAATGAAGGGATAACGATTATCTCCCCGGATGCCGTTCAAGCTAGACTTGTGATGCTTCAGGATGATGGGGACTCAATTCTTGACCTTATTCGGATCGCGACGATGAAACTCCGCGAATCCCAAATCATAGACCTAGAGTCCCACGGCTCAGAAGTGAACAATGACGGAGTATTTGTAAACAGAAAATCCCAGGTGTTCGTCCCTGACGACGAAGGCTTACGCATGAAGGTGATGACAAAACATCACGACATGCCGGCAGCGGGACACCCTGGCAAAGACAAAACCCTAGATTTAATCTCCCGTTCCTATTTTTGGCCCAAGATGGCCGCAGATGTTTCAGAATATGTGGCTAGATGTCACACCTGCCAAAAAATGAAAACCGGAAACAAACCCCCAGCAGGTAAATTACAGCCCCTTGAGGCAGCTGAGCGGCCATGGGTAGACGTTTCTGCAGATTTTATTACTGACCTTCCCCTATCAAACAGCTATGATGCGATCCTAGTGGTCGTGGACCGTTTCTCCAAAGAAGTTTCCTTTATCCCTACGACAAAAACCGCTTCCGCCCTGGACACAGCGAAGTTATACCTCTCCCATGTATGGACTAACCACGGACTCCCCCAGACCGTTGTCTCCGACCGTGGACCTCAGTTTGCTTCGCAAGTCATGAAGGACCTCTGCAAGCGACTCGGGATTACACTGAAGTTATCAACCACACATCATCCGCAGACTGATGGCCAGATGGAACGCGTTAACCGCGACCTCCATCAGTACCTCCAACTATTTTGTTGTGACCATCAGACAGACTGGCCCGAGTGGCTCCCTATGGCACAATTCGCACATAATAATCACACATCGGCTTCTACCAAGAAGTCCCCGTTCGAAGTCACACGGACTTATGAACCACGAATGGGTGTTGAGCCAGGCAGCTCTAAAGCCCCTGCCGCTGACGAACTATCTAATAAAATCGAGAAAACCTTTGACAAGGTTCGGGCTAACCTCTCTCTCGCGCAAGAAAGAATGCGCAAACAGGCCAACAAGCATCGGTCAGAAGCCCCCTCGTACGCCCCCGGAGACCAAGTTCTCCTTGCTACAGATAACCTTCACCTGACACGAGAATCCAAAAAGATGTCCAAGAAGTGGCTAGGCCCTTTCCGGATTATTAAGCTCGTTGGACCGAATGCGGTTGAGCTGAAGCTACCCAAATCCATGAAGATTCACTCTGTCGTTAATATTTCCCGCATCAAACCTTACCGGGAACACCTTGATGGCCAACCCATCTCTCAACCCGGCCCGGTTAACGTAACCGAGGACCGGGAGGACGAATATGAAGTTGACTTTATCATAGACGCACGCCCTAAAGGTCGCGGATGGGAATACCTTGTCCATTGGAGCGGCTACGGTGAGGATGGACGTACTTGGGAACCTAAATCCAATCCCTCCAATGCTCAGGCAGCGCTGGATGAATTTCACGAGAAAAATCCCAAACTCCACCTACGTGCCAGCTTCCTCGACCGGTTTGCAGTTTACAACCCTTATGATCAGCTACCCCGCGCCGTTGCTTGGTGCCATCAGCCAGGAGTCTGATGCATAGAAGGGGGGTGGTGTTACAGCACATCTTTTCACACTTATGCTATGTCCCTCTTTCTTCTTATCTTATCTTATCGCACAGCATTACTAAGCATCTACAGACACCTAACACGATTATTCTTTACGATAGCTTCTATGACTCATCTTAAGCATGTGCAGCCTTCTTTTCATTTCCGAGCTGTACATGGCCATGCTTGCTTCCATTACGCCTCGTTGATTCCTCACGACTCACCATGATGCATCCATGCTGCCCAGCGCAGCCTCATGACTAGACACGACTCATGCGCATGTGTTTCCCTTTGTCCTCTCCTTATATCCATAGATCGGTAGATCTGTACACGACATGTACAAATAGATACAGGACTATATAAACCCAAGGAA
>JBBPTT010000765.1:0-17061 GCA_038094175.1 Boletellus aff. lepidospora
AACCACCACATAGATCTCAAAGACACCTTTGTACCCAAAGTGGCTAAGGTATACCCTTTGAACCCCAAGGAGCTGGAAGCATGTAAAACCTTTGTTGATGAAAATCTAAAGAAAGGAACCATAGTACCCTCACAGTCCCCTCAAGCGTCACCCTTCTTTTTTGTACCAAAAAAAGATGGAGGATTACGTCCTTGCCAAGATTACAGGTACCTCAACGAACATACCGTCAAAAACGCTTATCCTTTGCCTCGCATCTCGGAACTAGTCGATCAACTAAAAGATGCAACTATCTTCACCAAGATGGATATCAGATGGGGATACAACAACATACTAATCCACCCTCCCGATCGATGGAAAGCTGCCTTCATCACTCCAGTAGGCCTATTCGAACCGACAGTCATGTTCTTTGGACAAAGCAACTCCCCAGCCACTTTCCAAGCTCTTATGAATCACGTATTTGCTGACATGATAGCCGAAGGATGGTTGATCATATATATGGATGATCTTATCATCGCTTCAAAGCGACCTGAGGAACACACCGAAAGAACTCGAAGGGTCCTTCAAAGAATGATGGATAATGATCTCTTCCTCAAGCTAAGTAAATGCTCCTTCAACGTCACCGAAGTAGACTACCTTGGAATGATAGTTCGACCAGGGAAGATTGCCCTCGATCCTGGAAAACTCAAAGCCATCCAAGAATGGAAAAGTCCTACCTCGGTAAAACAAATCCGCTCATTCATCGGATTCTGTAATTTCTACCGAAAGTTCATCCCCAACTTCTCCGGGATTAGCAGACCCCTACACGAATTGACCAAGAAGGGAGTCAATTGGAACTGGTCATCCGAATGCGAACACGCCTTCAGAACCCTGCAACACGCATTCATGTCCAAACCAGTACTCAACATGCCAGACTCCACCAAACCCTTTACAGTCATGACAGATGCTTCCCTTACAGCATCAGGAGCAGTTCTTATGCAAAAAGACGGAAATGGAGATCTGCACCCTTGTGCCTATTTCTCCAGAACCTTCTCCCCAGAAGAACGAAATTACGACATCTACGATCGGGAACTATTAGCAGTTATTCGAGCCCTAGAAGAATGGAGACATTACCTATCTGGGACAGAACACCAAGTGACGATTCAAACCGACCATAAAAACCTGGCCTACTTTAAACAGCCCCATAAACTGTCTCGACGACAAGCCAGATGGATGCTATTCCTTCAGGATTTTGACATCCGATACCAAAACCTCCCTGGAAATCAAATGGCCCCTGCCGACGCCTTATCCCGACGGGATGAAGTTAGTACCAGTGACGATAACCAAGATGTGATCCTTATCCCCGAGGACCATTTCATCCGATTAATCGACCTCGCCATTAGAGAGAAGATCGCCCTCTCCACCAAAGATGACCCCTTAGCAAAGAATGCCATCACCACTGCACAACTTGGATCCTCCCTGTTTCCCCGGGCCAATGTGAATGATTGGCGTTGGGAGGATGATCTGTTATACTTCAAGGGACGTCTCTTCGTTCCCGAATCACAAAGGCATGCCTTACTCACCGGACTACACGAATCTCCCGCAGGGGGACATGGTGGATACTTTCGCACCCTATCATTGCTTCAACGAGACTATTGGTGGCCGGGACTTTCTACATTTGTCAGAAAGTTCATACAGGGTTGTGCAGTCTGCCAAGTGAACAAAGTTAATACCCACCCCACCACCCCGCCACCTGTCCCCAACCCAATGGAAGTGAACCGCCCATTTCAAAACATCTCCATGGATTTGATCACAGACCTACCGCTTTCCATGGGCTTCGATACTATCCTGGTCGTGGTCGACCATGGGCTTACAAAGGGGGTAATCTTCCTTCCTTGCACGAAAACCATCGACGCGGCAGGAATCGCCAATCTCTTTTTCAGGAATATTTTCCCAAGATTCGGCCTTCACGAACGAATAATATCAGACAGAGGCCCACAGTTCGCCTCAGCATTTGCACGAGAACTCGCCCGACTACTACAATACGATCTGGCACTATCTACTGCCTACCATCCTCAGACTGATGGAGAAACAGAACGCGTCAATCAAGAATTGGAAACTTACCTAAGAATATTTTGCAATGGAAACCCTGCTAAGTGGCATGATCTTCTCCCCATGGCCGAATTTGCTCATAATTCCGCCACTCACTCGGTCACCAAACAAACCCCGTTTGCCCTAATGATGGGATACGAACCACGAGCATACCCAGCCATTGGAAAAACATTCCTTCCCGCCCTCGAATCCCGAATGACCATCTTAGACAACGCACGAAAGGAAGCCAAAGCGGCCCATATAGTGGCCCAACTGCGACAAAAGGAAAGACACTGGTCTAAATATAAACCTTTCAAAGTAGGGGACAAGGTTTGGCTTGAAGGAAAAAATCTCCATATCCCTTACCCCTCTCGAAAACTCGCCCCTAAACGGGAAGGTCCCTTTGAAATCGAGAAAGTAATATCTCCCGTAGCCTTTCAACTCCGACTCCCTAGTACCTGGAAAATTCATCCGGTATTCCATGCTTCTCTTCTAACCCCTTACGTCGAAACCCCTGAACATGGTCCCAACTTTATTCGACCACCTCCTTCTATTATCAAAGGAGAAGAAGAATATGAAGTAGAAGCCATACTGGCACATCGAGGAACGTTCGGACGAAGAAGGTATTTGGTTAAATGGAAAGGGTACTCTTCGGCCGAAAATACTTGGGAACCCGCCATCAATCTAGCCAATTCCAGGGGATTACTAAAAGATTACCAAGCAAGACACCCGGGTACCTTTCCGCAGTAAAAACCCGGTCCGTTCCGACCCGAAAGAACCCTGAATCCGCAGTTCCGATTTGATACGATAACACTGGTCCGTGCACAGCCAAAACTTCTATAAAGGGCGACCTCTCGCCTCGAACCCACTCAGCATTACCGCTACCATCACACCGCCCCCCCCCCTCATCATTACCATGCAGTTCTCTATCGACTTCTACGAAGTCCTACTCGTCCTCGCCACCTTCCTTTTATTTTACGTCGCCCATCTTCTCCATGATCTCGCAGAGAAAGCGAGGTTTTGGGCAGTGGAAGTACGTGTCTGGGACAAGGCACTGTTATACGTAGCATGGGGTGACGGATCCATAGAAACCGGACAAGACCGATAGTGGGTGGGGACCCCCCCACTGGGGGCCAGGATCAAAATGAGGCGCTGATGCGCCCATCTTAGTCACGAACAACGGGTGGTAGCGCTACAGGACAGGAACTGGAGGGAGGTGACTGGACCGGAGGTGGACCATATAGTGGACTCGCCGATGCTAAATCGGAGATGGGCGGACCCTCAGGATTGAAATAAAAGGAACGTTTGTACCTCGTTCACCCCCAGTCTGATCAGCCATGACCCACCTCTACCTTCCCGCCACTTCTGTCCCCGACCCCATGGAAGGATACCGTCTCTCTCACACTGAGGAGAACGCGCTCGGAGAAATCTACAGGTTCCATTGCCTCCCTAAACAGCAGTTATGGGAGGCATTAGAGAAGATCTTACAGGACGTACATCTAGTCCTCATGATCAACCATATGCCGGAATTCGAAGCAAATGAGTTCCTTCCCCTCACCCTCAACCTATACCACCGCTACCACGCCTTCGCCCTCCATACGGAGAATCTCCCTAGCGACTCTATGCTAGCCGCCCCCTATGCCTTATCCAGGGTAGCGTTATCGCGAATGCGAGACTACATATTGGAACTAATGGTGCGACATGGAGTTATAACCCTCCTCGCCTCCCTTCCCGCCTTGCCCATGTATGAATTCATGTGGCCGATCTTGCAATCCCTAAACCCCATAGAAACACGGGACTTTCTTGCGGTCGGATTCCTATCTGATCCCATCGCTCTTCAGGCAAACCCGCGCCAGTATGTCCGTATATCCGTACCAGTCACTCCCGCTGCCCGATTGGTTACCCGCACCCCTTCGACCCCTTCCAGCGAGATATCTTCGCACTTGGCGGAAGGAGAACTCTCATCGTCCATGGAAAGAGCCGACAGCCCATTCCCTCGAGAGAACGACGGACCTATCCCCATTCCACCTCCCAGAACTCGATCTAGATCCCGACGAGCAGCTGCTCATCGTCGATTTGACGATCAATTCCTCCAACCACTCATCACCTCCCTCGTCGACTTCGTCTCTCGATCAACTCCTCGATCGACTCACTCCCCCGTCTGTTACACTTGCGGGAACAGCGGACACTATCGCCCGGATTGCCCGGAATACACCTGCCCATTGTGTAGGGTATCGGCACCCGGTCACTCCCAATACAACTGCCCTAGACGTCATTGCGGAATCTGTCATAGTGTGGCGCACGATATGGAGAATTGCCCACAGAACAGGGATTCCACCTCCACCAGCCCCGATGGAGGTGCGACCGAATAGTAGCTGGAGAATCCCGAGATATCTAGGGATATCGGAGGCAGGGCCTCCAATCTATGCCGGAGGTATTGTTACAAGAAACACTACTTTGTCTAGACCGGCACGACGCGGTGTAACGTTGATGAGTTTTTCCTCTCCTTCTGTCTATGCTTCTCGAC
Organism: Boletellus aff. lepidospora; assembly: GCA_038094175.1. Classification (NCBI taxonomy): domain Eukaryota; kingdom Fungi; phylum Basidiomycota; class Agaricomycetes; order Boletales; family Boletaceae; genus Boletellus; species Boletellus aff. lepidospora. Next base: position 4,595 of record JBBPTT010000765.1, read on the forward strand.
TAGTGACGACTCCTGATAGTCATCTATATTCGGATCTCTATCCCGCCCCTATGCCTCCCCGTTTTAGTCTTATTCTCGATGCGCCCATTTCCATTTCGGACATTCCTCTCCTAAGATGATTCTCTCGCATCATCTCGTGTTCCACTCCCCCTGGATACCGCAGTTCCTTTGTCATGATAGATGACGCTTCATCGGCCGATTCTTTGTCATTACAGAGTACCCAGCAGTATATAAAGACCTATGACCTGTATTACTATTCCTTAGCTAGTTCTACGCAATCTACGTGTAGTTATCTGGCCTCCTCGAGACTGCTAGGTTGCAGTTAGAGAGATCCTCTCGTGTCTTCGCACTACACCTCAGAGTGTGCGCTCGACTAGTTGCTTTCTTAGGTTGCGATTAGATATCGAACCTTTGACCTTGCTGGATAACTCCACGCAAGCGTAACAGTAGGCAAATGGGGAGACGAATAGTTCTTTCATTGCAATGGCCTACTAGTACATGAGGGAAAGAGGATATTGAGGCAACTTTCCCTTTTAAAAACCCAAGTTAAAAGAGTCTACTTTCATCTTTTTGGGCTCGAAGCAGAGTTTGAGAGTTTGAAGGATTTCTCCTTCGTTCTTCCTGGTGGAGTGGAGTTGAGTCATACAGGACTCAAGAGTAGAGGGCAATGAGGCAACTGGAGGAGTTGGGCTGGAGGAGGTAGTGACGACTGTCTGGAAGTGGAGACAAGAGGGTTTGAAAGGGGTGGAGAAGGTGGTGCATTTCTCTGCATTATGCCCCTTCTTTCAGCAGTGAAGGTAGTGGCCTTCCTTGAAGCATCAGGCCTGTTCTTCTGGAGTGAGCTTTCCTACTCTGAGGGTGTCAATGTCCATAGTGTTTGGATCCAAAGAGGCGGTACTGGTGGTGTGAGTGGAGGAGAAGAAGGAGGACGAGTGGTTCCCTCTTTTTAATGCATTAATATGAGCAACCTGGGCATGAAAGGTTTTTGCCTTCTCAATCCATCCATTGATGGTGTCGGGGATGGTGGACATTGAGAGGATCAGGGTCATGATGTGCTAGTCTAGTCCTCTGGTTATCATATGAATGAGGGTGGCATCATCTGAGATGCCTGCTTTTGCAGCTAGGTTTTGGAAGTCCATGTCAAGAACTGTCAGCTACTGGGTGACACACCTCTCTCAATGCCCCTAATCCAAGCCATGTTTACACCTTAAGCCAAATGCTAGCTTCCTCATACATGGCTTCGCAAACCCTACCCCTGCACCTGACTATCACTGGACTCTGTCAGAAAGGAGGGCTCTAGGGTGATGGAATACTCATGCAAGGTTCCACTAACCGATGACTGACCTAGGCATCTGTCCTCTCAGGCCCAACACATGACTCTACTGACTCATGTGCTGACCATGGCTCATCCACCTCGTGGCTAGGCTTCCTATTACCCTAAGCCTCACAGCTTTCAGACCCACCAGGTCTCACCTTTTATGTCACTGTTTAAGCTCCTTGTGACAACCTTACCAGGGAGCGATCCCCCAGTAGGTAAGACTAACCAATATGCTGTCAGCATACCAGGAGTGCCCTGTCTCATGGTCAAATTCCCATAGAGACCAGTGAGTTGGGTGGTTTTTAACCAGAGTCTTAAAGGCATCCCAAATTCTTGCCTATTGCTGGGTTTGAACTGGGAGCCACCTGGCTGCTTTCCCCTGTTCCTACACTCAGTACAGGCTACCAGTAGACCATGTGTCTGGTAATGTACTTCTGGAATCCATCATCAGTTTTGGTGGACTTCTGACAGAGAGAGGAGAGTTCAAGGTGAGCAGTGGTCTTAATGTCGTATGGGAAGAAAGTGGACTCAAAGTTGGAGGCAAGTTTATCAAAGGTTTTCTTGGTGGAGGGGACATTCAGATCAGTCATTCGGTCATACCACATCTCAGAAAATGACACACCACGTCCTTTGCTCATTCAGTTGAGAGTGGTCATGACCTTGGCTTTGTCTGAGGAGTACTGAGTGGGGTTAATCTGGAAGTAGGCCTTCATGGCCTTAATCCATCAAATGGACTTGCTGGGCTCTTCTGAGAAGTCAAGGGGAAGCACAGCCTTAAGCTCGGGTTGGGTGGTTGCCATGGGTGCTAAGAGTAGTGTTGGGGTGATGGGGAGTGCTGGAGGTGCTTGGGCTGGGGGAATAGTGACTGGAGGTACTGGAAGAGCAAGGACTGGTGCTGGAGGGGTGATTGCAAGTACAGGGGTGAGTGGTCTGGATGAAGAAGAGCCTAGACTTAACTGAGAGAATGCTGGTGACTGAGTGAGTTGGCAATGGACTGGGTTGGTTGAAGATGACCCTGTGACTCTCCTGGGAGAGGGTGCTGAGGACTGGGGAGCTAAGGATGTGAAAGGGTTGGTTCAGGGAGAGTTGGATGAGGCTGGAGTGTACTGAGGGGTTTCCTCAGGTTCTGAGTCAGAGGGGGGTCTAAGGATGTGATGAGAGCAAGACATGGTGCTGGGGTGGCCCTGCTCTTAAAGAGGAGGGGTGAGGGAGACTCTTGTTCTTTTGTTACGCTGAATGCACTCTTGTACCATTCAAGCAACCTGAAGTAGGGTGGATGCTCACAAAGAGGTCAACAGCATCCTGATTGCCTAGGAGAACAAGGGGAGCAAGAATCTCAAGGGGTACTTGGGATACAAAGGACTTAGTGACAAGAGATCCAAAGGATCAAGACTTGAGAGTGACAAAAGACTACATATTACTGTGCAGAACAAGAGTAAGGAAGTACAAGTACTCTAGACTAACTAAGGGTATGAGTAGCTAGTTGTGTAAGCAACTAAGCTATAGACTTGGTAGAAGATGTAATAACTACTCAGTAGTGAAGGTAGCGAGCAATGACAAAGGAATAGGAGCTACTGTAATAAAGGATCTGGAAGAGAAGCTAAGAACTAAGTATTAGGAATCATGTAAGAATGGAATGAGTACATGTTCCATGCAATCACAGGTGGAAACTAGAGAGAAAACAGAAAAGGTAGAAAAACCATCACAATTCCATGTACTTAGTCATTCTTCCTCTCCCACATGGCCACATTGCATAGCAAAATCCAAAGATCAATGACATCAAGCTGATATCATTCCTGGACAGCCATGGCCTCCTTTGCAATGATTTGCTATATAAGCTGCCAAATAAGCTGGAGCATGTGGACTCCTCCATGAGTGACATGAATAGAGTAAAAGATACTTCTCTGCCTGCTATTCCTCATGGTGTCAGAAAGGTAGTGAACATGAGAAACCAATGTAACACACACTTCTACCTTGTTTGGAAGTATGATGTCAGCTGGATGACAGGAAGGCACAGCAAGAATGTAAGAGACTTGTGCTTGTGAAGGGTCCTTTCTAATTTGGTATTTATCTAGAATTACTCACTAAATTACTTGCAGTGTTGGGGCATGTCATAATGTATTCTGATTAGAATGACACGTCAGGTAATGCTGACATCCTTGTTAGTTAACACTTATGTGAGGTTCAGGTGGACATGCCGGGTGGTGTGCACTCACGATGGCTGGTTTCGGGTTGCGTGGCACCGGGCCCATTTGATCTCGACTCACGAACGGACGAGAGAGTGCGCAGCGGGTACATCGTCGCCCGTGGACGTGACAGGACAGGTGGTGCGCACCCACGGTGGCCGGTTGCGGGTTGCATGGCACTAGACCCCTAATGTGAAAGCTCGACTCACGGACGGATAAATATCCAGAGGACCGCGCATGCAGCCACGCTTGGTGCTCTACGACCCTTGGCTCAGACCTGAGACGACCTCTTCACGGACATGTCTAGCACTACGCGACGACTACTGGCATTTGCTTTGCATGCAACCGCAGCAACCATCATGGCATGGGGGTGGTTGAGCTTGACCACGGTGACGAGTCGGCTGCCAAAAGGGTTGGCGGGCGGTCGTTTTCTGTTTCTAGCGAACCAAGGGTAATGTAGTGCCTGTTTCATTGGGCAACACAGAGGACTGACGGGGATCTTTGGGTGGCCCGTCCCTATAGATTAGCCATCGCTTGGTTATGCATGGTCGTCAGCGTCTTCAACGACGTGTTTCCTTCCATAAAAGGTGAGTGTTGCTGCTGGGAGCGAGTCCGTGCGACAAACGAGAGAGTGACACAGCCGCTCGAATCACTAAGCGGGCGCTGTTGGCACTATCGTTACCGGTAAGAGGTCCTTGTGGAGGTACGAACTGGGGCTGACCTCCGTCCGCAGACGGCGTTCGTGGTCTCGACCATCTACTGGACCCTGAAATTGACCTTGCCAAACCTCATTGTGCCGTCAAAAGACTCACCCCTGGCGCTACTGAGTATCCCGTTCACGACCGATCTCGCCTTGCACGCATTACCCTTTGTGACCCTCCTGATCGACTTTCTCGTGTTCGAACCCAAGTTCTCGACGGAGTATTCCCGTAAGGCTGCTCCGATAGCCGTCTTCGTCTTTTCCATCTGGTACGCCTCGTTTGTGGAATATTGTGCCACGTACAACGGTTTTTGTGGGTTTCCTCTTTTGCCCATCGCTCCATATGTTGACATGGGCGTCGACGGGCCCTAGTTCCGTATCCGTTCTTGACGTTCAGCCCTTTTCCGCGCCGCGTCTTGATCCACGCCGCCGTCACCGGAATTGCCCTAGGTTGTTTTAGGATACTCAACGCATTGCACCCGTGACATCCCCGCCAGCATGCCATCACTTCATGCGAGCGTTTCGGGACTGGACGACATTGATTGTACCTCGTTTATATTCTCCCTGCGACGCGGTGACGTGACTTCAAGTGTCCACGTATCCGACGGTCATCGTGCAATGACGGACAACGAGACGTTGTCTTCAAGCTACCTATATTTCCATAGACGTTCGCATTTCTTGCTTGCAGTTCTTGTACACCTAGATTAGTGTACTTGTATACATCCAACCTTTGAGATAGCGGCCGAAAAGCGGTCGTGTGAAGTCGTACACTGCCATGACCATGCACAGCCGGATCCAGGGCGATCTGGTGACATTTGAACAAGAACTCCGATTCGAACCTTGAGAACGCTGACCATCACTGAGACAAGGGGCGTTACGAGGATTTGGCACGCGCCACTTTTTCAGTGCTTGCTAACGAGGGAATTCAGGATTACCATGGTGAAATCCAATTGGATGAGAGCCTCGACGTCTTCCATCAGGTCGGAGTTGCACTTTACATAAGCTCGATGACCGACGATCTTGCCCATTTTTACTAGGTCACATTTTGACAGACGTGTTAGTGTAGACAGTAAAGACTGGGAATGGTGCAAACGAACGACGCTGAAAAGCTTACTCTAGGAAATAACTAGTGTTGTAACTTGTATATAGGACCGTGCGCCCCTGTGATATCCCGGTCTGCTGCCTCTGAACCCTTCTCCGTTAAGCGTGCTGAGTGACGTGTCCTCAAAAACTGCATCGTCACCAACAACGAACATCCGAGGAGTGCGACGAGCTAAATCAGATGATGTCAGCACGCTACGTTCTTCGAGCGGATCAATGAAACCCCTACCCCACCAAAGACGGCCGATTGCCACCACTTGTATTGCGAGGTGAGCAACGCGCCGGATATAGGCCCGCCTTTGCGCAGCGTAGATAAGTAACGTCGCATGAACATGACGTGCGCAAGAACCCACCCAAAAGACTACCGATGCCGAGGATCGCATTTGCAATCCCCAAACGGGCCCTGGTCGTCATTGAGCATTAGCCCGAGCAGCAAGATGCGCGAAACAACGAACCCGATTTCCGAGAACTCGTGCGTGAGCAGAGAAATGATGGGTGCCAGCAATGCGACGTCTACGACCGACGTGGCATTTAGTTTTCAATCGTCCGACGGAAGGGAAACCCACAAATGCCGGAAAAGTAACCAAAAATTGTGCCAAATACGACGATCGTCGGAACGCTGCCCAGACCAATCATGCAGAGGATGAGGATGCCACCCGTGGCAGTCGATATGATCATTAGCCAGGGTACGCCGGTGCGGGCTGCGATGAATCCGGTAGACAGTCGACCAATAAAGCCTGCCCCATTCAAAATGACCAACTAGAAATCCGTCAATATCGTGTGATCCCGATAAAAGGCCACGTACAGAGTAGAATGAAAACGTTTCTGAATTTCCATGCTGGGAAGAATCCAGTTGCAAATAAAAGAGCGGAAAGTAGAGTCCAATCTGAAAGCACAGACATCTGCCATATTGGTGAGCCCGCTGGTCTGAAAAACAATCGAGGACAAACACTGACCCGATGCTCATGAGACAAAACGGTGCGTCGCGGACGATGCCTTTGCCTACGTACAAGTAATTTGCAGGATATTTTGGTGGTGCCAATCGCGTGCGGATCAGCAAACACGCGGCAAGAAGCAGAAAGCCGTTGACCGCAGCGCTTATGCGTACACCGTTGGCAAAGCCTACGCTCCGGTTAAACAGGTAATTTAGCATGATGGGGTGTAGGGCAGCGCCAAGAGAAGAGCCAGAGGCAACAAGGCTCATCGCAAGAGTACGACGCCTGCGGAAATAATGAGACACCACTGCCACGGTTGGGACGTACACCATCCCCTGGGCCAATCCAAGGCCTACTCCTTGGGCTAGAAAGATCTGTCGCCCCCAGTCAGTTGAACGAACGGCTCGAACGAGCCCCGATTGTGTGATGACTGACCTGATAATATTGACCTGGTTGGGCGAGGGAGAGCATGAGCAGGGTGAACGACTGCAGTATAGACCCTCCGATTAGTAGATGGTAGCTTGGTGAAATGAGCATCGTATTGAGCAAGATCGGAGGGACATACAAGTAACCCCGGTCATAGAGTATACCTGCGATGATACCGAAAGCGTTCACCAGGAATGCGTTGACGCTCCCTATCCAGCTACCAAACAAGGATTAGGTGCCGTGCACACAGAGCTCCAGAGACCTACGATATCGCAGAGGCCGATACATTAGTTAGATAGTGTACGGTATAAAAGTCTACTACCGTCAGCACGGGACCACGAGCAAACGCACGAGAGCGTCCTACCTTGATAAACGCCGTAGGCAGAGGTGTACCTTTATTGCACGTGAGTGCATGTGTCGCCGGCAACACTGCAGCACTCACCCAAAGCAGCAGAACTGAGCAAGCGCACTGACAGATGGACTCGGAGTTAGTGGCACTGCTCACGAGACCCGCGACATCGACAATACTTGCCTGCCGAGGACCGCGCACCACGCCGCAGTGCCGCCTTCTGGGAACTGGCCGAGATCAAACCCATTCGTGTCCGAGTCTTTCTTTGGGTCTGAAATAGCGCACGGGTGCAAGGTTTGAACAGACGATGCGCTCGAAGCCATCCCGGGAACAGAAATGAGGTGCAGGAAGGGGGTCCTGAAGAGCCCGTGGGATGATGGTAGTACAAGTGCGCTGAGGCCCAGCAGGAAGAGGAGCGCTCCGAGGGTTTTTCAAGGTCGCTACGCCTCGAAGAAACAGAAATGCACAGGTACGCAGCTCCACATGGGAGCCAACGGAGACGCGGCTGCATGCTGCTTTGCGGATTCCGCCCTTCTTTTTTTTTCAATTAAAGCTGTAATCGGGTCGGCTGGACGAGACGCCTTCGCGATGCTGCAACGTCCCTGCTCCACTCCGGGCGACTCGCCACCAGACGTGTCCGAAATCCCCAAAAGGGGACGTCGTTTAACCTGGCAGGCCGATCAGCCGACAATAGATTGACCCTCCCACAACACACACAAACACACCGGCGGCGCCGTGCCGGAAGGCCTCGGAGAAGCGCATTTTAAACTCTAAACCACAAGCCCCTTTTTTGGGAACCCGGGCGTTTGACTGCTTCGCCGGATCAGACAGTGTTTTGCAGGAGCGTGCCGAGGTGCTGTTCAACCGCCCCGGGCCATCAAAATAATGAATATTTGAATACCCAGCCGTGCCCGGATCACTGCGGACGGATAAACACTGTGGCAGCCGAAAATAAACAGGGTACCTCTTACATGCCGACGGGACGAAAGGAAGCCGCCGTGTCGGCAAACCCATGTGTCAACGTCCGCGAGATACACGTGCCCGTGTGGGCAACAGACGACAGGGTGAGCGTATTAAGCAGCGTAGATGGACATGGTCTGTTCATTTCCCCTCCTGCCATCTTGCCAGCGTGCACGATGGGGTCGAAGCAACGTCCGCCAGCTACTTGATTGTAAATTCTGCCCGCAGATCAGCAAGTGACTGGCGACGATGGGACTCGGACCCACATAATTCTGTACTAGAGGGTATTCTCTTCACCTCCGGCGAGATCATCCTCTCGGCGGGTGGAGACGAGGGTGAGCGTGCGATCGAATCCGTGATTAGACTGTCAGACCCTCGGTCACTCGAACCGCAACCCTGAAAGCGAGACATGCACGCACAAGATCTCTCCACGTCTCTTCCTCGTCGTTTTCTGTCTGCAGCTGATATATCTGCATGAACCCCTTGAGGCTGAGCGAAACGCCAATCAGAGTCCATCCAAGTGGCAATGGGGAAAGGACACGCACGTCAGACCCCCATCGTCGGTCACGTCAAGAAACTCGACCAGCTCGTCCTTGGTCTCTTGTGAGAACGGCGCGCCATTCGTGTCACGTGCCCACGCGTCCAGGCCTTCCTGGGTGAGATAGGCTCCTTCTGGGGGCGTGCGCAGCGAGGGCCCGTTCGTCCTTCTCGACACCGCAGGCGCGGGCGTGCAGTACTTTGTAAACATGTGCTTGAGACACGCTTCCAGCTGGAAACCGCGCAAGCCCAGTCCGTCAGGTCCACCAGCCTTGACTACCACCGACTCACCTTTTGCGATATCGCGCCATCGTCGTCGAGAAGCTGCGCATCCACCTGGGCGTTTCGTCTACCTTGGCGAGAGGACGGCTCGGGTGTTCCCGGGCGAGGCGACTGTACGCGCATACCATGGTCCTGGATCGTGGAGGGCATCGTCGACGTCGACGGCAAGCGCAGCGCCGGTCACCAGTGATGCAGAGTACTCGCCCCCGTGCGCGCCGCGCCAGACGATGAGCAAGGGTTTGGTTTGGCGATCACGTGCTCACCCATACGTGTAGGTGCTTTCCTAATCGGGCTCACACGTCCTCTCCATGGCCGCCAACGCACGGGCGGAGCCTCTGTCCATCGAAACACTGTTGCAGAAACAAAAGGCAGAGAAAGATGCCGCCGCCAAAGTGTGTGTCATCACTCTCACTCGTCACCTCTAGCTCATCCCGGTGGGTTACAGCCCAAATTTCTTTCAAAAGAGGAACGTGCCAAGATTGCGATTGCCAAACGGGCCGTCGAGCTCAAGGAACAGCGGGGGCGCGAAGAGAGGACGAGGCAAGATAGAGATACGCTTGAGCGGGAGGCAGAGGCGGTGCGTCAGCGGGAGCGAGAAAAGGATCGCGCATCACGATACGGGGGCTCGAGTCGTCGTAAGCCCCATCCTTCTATAGTTCATCCCCGACCAATCGCTCTCTTTTTGTGTAGAAGACGACAGGGAGCGGTACGGTCACCCGGAAAGGGACGGTCGTCACTCAAGACGGGACGGTCGGGGGAGGGGCAATCAACAAGACGACCGTCGTGCCCCGCAGACTGCACAACCTCCTCGGAGTGGCTTTGCAAACGTCCCAACTGGCCCGCGTGCAGATCGCCTAAAGCCTTCCAGTGTCCCGTCATCGAATGCGACCCCGACGCCCGTGCCATCGACGTCTTCCAACAACGGCACGCTCCCCGAGCCCAGTGTGCCGCATGTTCCCCCCATGACCGACAACGAGCTCTCAGCATTGCGGGATCGATATCTCGGGGTAACGAACAAGAAACGCAAAATACGAAAGATGAATGATAGAAAGTTTGTGTTTGACTGGGCAGAAGAAGAAGACACATTCACTTCCGACTCGCCCATTGCCGTGGGCGCCAACAGGCAAGGTGCGCAGATGATGTTTGGTCGTGGGCGAGTAGGTGGGATGGATGACGGTGGAGCAACACATGGCGGTGTCGGCACCGAGGCGAATCTCGCCGATGCAATGGAGAGGAGGAAGGCAGCAAAGAGTGGCATCGACGAGCGGCATTGGTCGGAAAAACCGCTTCTGGAAATGAAGGAGCGCGACTGGCGGATATTCAGGGAGGATTTCAGCATTGCAGCGCGGGGTGAGGATCGTTCTGCAGTGTGCACTTCAGATGTCGACCTTTTTTTCGTGTACAGGTGGTTCTATTCCGCACCCGCTGCGCTCTTGGGCAGAGTCTACGATCCCGCAAACGATACTCGGTGTGATCGAAAAGGTTGGTTACAAGGAACCCTCGCCCATCCAGCGACAAGCCATCCCGATTGGTTTGCAGAACCGGGACATCATCGGCATTGCCGAGACAGGTGCGCGAGGCCGCTAGACCTTCCAGACAGGCGTGTATACTGAAGCGGGCCCAGGTTCCGGAAAGACGGCAGCGTTCGTTATTCCCATGCTCACATTCATCTCGAACTTGCCTCCTTTCACGGACGAAAACCGCCACCTTGGGCCCTATGCATTGATCATGGCGCCTACCCGCGAGCTGGCCCAACAGATTGAAACAGAGGCGCGCAAGTTTGCGGGCCCGCTGGGATTCACTTGCGTGTCCATCGTTGGTGGTGTACGTCGTCCACTTTGCTGTCCATCATTCTTGTCTGAGATGCGCTTTTGCAGCGCGCGGTTGAAGAGCAACAGTTCAATCTCCGTGAGGGAGCAGAGATCATCATCGCCACGCCGGGACGTCTGAAAGATGTCATCGAACGACATGTCATCGTGCTCTCTCAATGCCGGTACATCGTCATGGACGAAGCCGACCGAATGGTTCATCTCGGGTTTGAGGCAGACCTGCTGTTCATCCTTGACAAGCTGCCTGCAGAACTGATGGAAGGTGAGCCAGAGGGCTTTACGGCGCGCGAAGTCATGGATGTGGATGGCGAGGAAAGTGCGGTCATTACGGCCAAGGGCCGCACCAGAGTGACGACGTTGTTTTCTGCGACGATGCCACCTGCGGTGGAACGCCTGGCGAGGAAATATCTCAAGAGGCCTGCCACGATCACCATTGGCGAGGCCGGACGGGCTGTCGACACGGTCGAGCAGCGGGTCGAGTTCATCACGGGCGACGAGAAGAAAAAGTAGGTGAACGTGATCGGATGCTCGGGCGAGGGATTCACGGTTTCGTACAGACAGCGCATGCTGGAAATCCTCAACAGCGGCGGGTTTGCTTCGCCGATCATCGTCTTTGTCAATCAGAAGAAGACGGCGGACATGGTTGCCAAGGATCTGTCGCGGGCAGGGGTACGTCTGGTTCGCGGATAGCTGCTGGCGGTTGCTAACCAAGGGTGTGTTGTGGAGCAGTGGTCCGCGGCTACGCTGCACTCTGGCAAGACTCAAGAACAGCGCGAGGCTTCCTTGCAGTCGCTGCGATCGGGAGAGGCGGACATCCTGGTTGCCACTGACCTCGCTGGGCGCGGCATCGACGTGCAGGACGTCAGTCTGGTGATCAACTACCAGATGGCAGGCACAATCGAGGGCTATGTGCATCGTATCGGTGCGTATTCAGGGGGAGCAGGGTGACAGGTGGGCGCTAACGGCGTTTGGCAGGGCGAACTGGACGTGCGGGGAAACAAGGCACGGCGATCACGTTCTTGAGCAACGACGATGACGAAGTGATGTACGTGGATACGCCTCGGGGCAGGTCGTGCTTGCTGACGTGGCTTCGGTTGTGCGCAGGTATGACCTCAAACAAGGTGCGATCATCGTTTCTTTTGCGGTGGGGACGCAGCGTGCTGGTGTTTGCTGGCGGGGTCTGTGTGCCCGTCTGCTTCGCCTGACGGCGTCGTATGGACGGCGCCGGGTGGGCCGGGCCCAGTAGACGTAGTGTTCTCTTCCTGGCGCCCCGCACTGGGGGTGTTTTCCCCGCACTGGAACTGACGCACTAACGCCGCAGAGATATCAAAGTCGCCCGTGTCCAAAGTCCCACCCGAACTGGCCAAGCACGAGGCGGCACAGCACAGGGTGTCCAAGGAGATGAAGCGAAAGCGGGACGCGGAGGATGTCGGGTGAGGCCGGAGATGCCCGGATCTGGTGGACGTTGGTCACGCTGTCTGAGTCAGCCATGTGGTCGGCCGAGAATGGTCATGACACAGTGCCGGTCCGATTGCCCGATATAGTAACTGCTGGGCGTGTGTCGCTCCGATGTGTGATTTGGACTTGTACTCGGTCCACGATGCTCTCTGCGCATCCAATGCAGCCCCTCCTCTCCCACCACGCCGCCCCCGCCCCCGCCCCGCTCACCGTCGCCGAACGCGACCCACCCCCGCCCCCGCCCCGGGCCCGCTTCCGCCGCCGCATCTCCTTCCACTCCCCCGCCTCCTCCTCCGCCTCCCCCCCGAGACACGGCCCCCTCCACGACCTCAAGCGCTTCCTCAACCACCACATCCCCCACAACCACCCGCCCTCTGACCCGCCCG
>JBBPTT010000766.1:0-17059 GCA_038094175.1 Boletellus aff. lepidospora
TATATCATATAATGATTATCCAGTCACTATTACCAATGTTTTTGGATTCATAGCATTCACTTGTACATGTACTCTGATTTCTAAAATATAGAAGGTTTGTTGTGATCAATGCACTATACTTATATCATGGTACTTTAATCCTATCTTATAGGGTGCAACCTAGATGGTCCCTAGGAAGATATTGATGACATTTTCAAACAAATTGACAGCCCTGACAAGACATAGTATTCAAAGAAAACAAACAGTATCATAGAGTGTAATAGGGATTTGCTTGAATCCATAACATTTCCCACACTCACACAATCCAAAATAGTTAGAAATCAACCACTAATAATGATATGGATGTGCATAACCAATATTGAAGCACTTGAAAGTGTACAATAGCAAATTCATGTCTAGAAGAAAACAACACCCTATGGAGTGAAGAGTATGACTTGAATGGTACTAGATGTAGTGAATATGGGGGTGTGTGGACTCTTACATGGTACTTATATATATATATATGTTTGTATGACAAAATAAAGCCAAGTATCATTTGATTTCAATAGATTCCTGTCATCATCTCAAAAGTGAAAAAACTCTTTCCATGGTATTGCTGTTTTGAATTGACCATATCTTTGCATCATGTGATTTATATCACATAATCCAGGGGGCAATATTGTAGCCAGGAGTATGTACTATTTATGACTCCACCAAGACAAAGTGAAATTCCCACAGTGGTTGGCAGTACACTTCATGCACTGTAATCAAGGTCAACATGGAAATGGTTTTTGGAGTCACTGTATTTGACCCAATATTATTGATTTTAGTCTCATTTAATCATATAATTCTCTTCCAATGCTCCACAACATGATTTTGATACTTCAAAGCAAGAGCTGGTCTCATCTTCTTATGGCTCTGAAAGAGTAGAGGTTTTTTCTTCTTCACCTGAGTTTTAATGTGACTTCTGTTGGGGTATTTCTTACTATTTGGTGATGATAGGAGTATCAGCAATAGGGTTGATGATTTTGGTGGCTTCAACAGCATTTTTGGCCTTGCCAGTAACAATATACTAGACAATGACTTTTTGTTGATAGCAATAATTTTTGCTGGATGACCACCATGAAGTCTAGGCTGTCTGAATTTAAGTTCCTGAATGGCCTGGCATACTAGAAGCTTTCCTAGGCCAAATTTGGATACATTCTTCCTGGAAGAAAGACCAGTAGAGATGGTACTGCTCTCCTAGAAGTAGAAATAGACTTTATGGTATGTGGGAAAGTATACATTGTGAAATAGTGGGGTTTACATAGTGGCTGGTACCTAGTTACATAATAGTAACATAATAGGAGCATTATTAAATGTATGTAATGACATTACAGCATACTAGGTACCAATATATACAATTCAAACCAAAAGTCAAAAAACTGTCTGCATGCCTTGTCATTTTGAAATGGCTGTAACATTGTTAAATCATAACCAAATCCCTTAATTCTTGCACACATAGATAGCCAACAGTATCTACTACATTTCATACACTCACATAGTTTGGTAAAAATTAGATGCTGTTGTGCATTATTGCATTTAGTGCAAAACATGCAAACATTTGGACAGTTTTTTGAGCCACTGTACATGAAGATAGAGAGAAAATTGTAACAGGGGAGGGGGGGGGGTGATAATGATGAGCTTGTCATCACCATCATCATCAAAAAAATCATTATCATATGGGTCCAGTTCTTCAAGATGGCTCTGTAAGTTTCTTATCTGTATGAGTAGGATTTTGTATTCTAATTCATTGAGTTGTGTCAGGACCAGTTTTTTCCTAGATATCTGAGGCATAGGGCACAGCCTGGGGAAGAAGGGGGAAGGGTAGTATGGTTGGATAGCAGTCAGGTCAGCCATTCCTTCACAAAATTCTATTTTTACTTGGGTGGCTATTGAGACACTCAGCACTTTGCATTGCTCAAATGTCATGTGACTCCATCAGCATGTACTCTACATGATTAATTCAATCTCAGCAACCCATATAGTGTGGTTTTCAAAGTCAAATCATAGCCATGGGATAGCTCAACAATAGACAAGTATAGAGCAAGTATATCCCATTTGAGTAGTCCTATTAAATATACTCGTTGCCACCTGTCGGTATCCCAAACCCATCCGCTGGCAGCGATGTTAAATAACGTTACAATCTATGAAAAGAGTGCGAAATCTCTGATTCACGTCAACAGCCTAAAATAGACCTGCTCCACCATCCTGTCGTCACCTCACCAACTCAACACTTGACGACGTGCGTTCAATGGCAGCGTGTGCGCAGCCAACAACCATATCTTGATATCAAAGAAAAAGCAATGTCAAATCGGACGGAGTCAACAACCTCCAGATCATATGACAGTGGAAAAAAAACTCACGTTGTACAACACGTATGACTTTTCGTCTTGTTTGGCGTCTCGAAACCGGAAATACTGACTCCCGACGAACGTACCCATCCCGAGGAACATGATCGCGCTCAGGGGGCCCAAGCCCCACACCGCCGCGAGCACGACCGACCACGCTGGAAGGGCTGCCAGAATGTATATCCGTGATCCCTCCGGGGCGACGATTGGCAGTGTTCGGCGTCCAATCTGCTTGTCCCCTTCTACATCAGCAAAGTCTTGCGCATGGACGGTCGTAAATATCAGCAATCCACTGAGGAACAAGGCGACCAGCGACGTCCGATCAAAATGGCTTTGTGACGCTAGAGGATCCCGATGCATGTGTCAACGGCCTGCATTGAGTCGGCATGCGACCAGCGGTACTTACACATAACCTGGATCGCACCGGACTCAAAAGTGGTGTAGGCACCGACGTTCATGAGATTTTTCAAGACGGGGTCGCGACTAAAGCCGATATCGTCGTGGACGATCTCTAGCAGTGAGAGTGCGGCGCTGGAAACAACGACACCCGTACCATGGCAAGCTGAGAGGGAGAGACAGAAAACGAGGAGGGCCCAGCGGAAGCGCCGTGCACCTGCCGGGGTGATCCTGCCCGACGGCAAAGGCCTCCATGGCTTATTAATAATGTCTTCATTTGCGCAATAGGTTTGGTTGGAGACATTTGCCTGCAGTAAATGAAACCAGACCCAAACGGCCGTGGACAGAAGCTGGGAGATCTTGGTGGGCGGGGACACCGCACAAGCCGAGAGCATCTAGAACACCAAAGAATCGTCCGTTCGCTCATCTCGTTGACGATCCACCTCACGATCAGGAAGGCTCACCACCGGGAAGAAGATAGTCTTGAAATCGGACCTGGTGAAGAGGAAGAGGGTCTCGAGCCAGAAGATCAGCTTGTCGAATGCTTTCAACTTCGTCATTGTGTAGGGCGCGTTTTTTGGAGGTTGGTTCATGGGTTTGCAAGAACCATCCTCTATATATTCCGGACTTTGGCCCCTAGCAGGCCGGATCTAGGTTTCGATTCAGTTACCAGTGGAATGGTGGTGATGCTATCAGCTGTTACCATCGAAGGGGGGCCAGTGCATCACCATGGCATCACGAACCCGCAGGAACGTTTCCCAGTTGACATGTATCGCCAGCGGACCGGTAGTAAAACTGCAGGTGAATAAAGTATGAAGTGAGTAACCGGGACACAATTGTCAACTAAGGCACTTAGCACGTATGGCATCTAATCAAGCCGGCGGCGGAACGTGGAAAGGCCCGGATCACGCAGCAGGCGGCTGTCGTATTTCTGTGGCCTGATTGCACACAAACGTAGTGCCTGAAAACTTGGGGACGCATGATGAAACAAAGGAGTTCCCAAACTCCCGCAACATCGAATTGCAGGTGCCCGCGTGGGTCGTTTTGACGTGACGGAATGTCAGTGCAGTATAGCGGTTAAGCCAAACAAGGCAAGCATCAGGAAATCAGGCAAAGCCTTTTCTCGGCTTATCAGTGGCTTATTTAGGCTTATTCGGCTTATGATAGCCAAGCGTTCGGCTAAGCACGGAAAATAAGCCAAATAAGCCGAAATCAGACGAGAAAAGACGAAAAAGACTTTGCCTAATTTCCTGATGAGGACGTGCAGACGATATGGAACCATGTCTGGAGGATGGGTGTACTATGAAGTAGGGCCGACACCATGGCATTCAAGTAGATAGGTGAGTCCAAATGCGTGGTCGAGAGCGGCTACCGTAGTTACTCGGTGAGTCGGTGGTCCGAGAGATGGAGAAAACCAAGCTGTGGCACATGCCTGTCCATGGGCATCAGAAACTGCGCTGGAATGCCTGTGCGATCCAAGTCAGTGAGAGCGGCATCAGTGCAACAAATCCAAGCTCCGCCATTGTGTTCGCATCAACATCGGAGTGATTAGAAAGACCGTCCCAGTCAGCACCGCTTCAGCTCACCAACCTCAGGTTCCTAGTTCATATTGCAAGCCCAAGAGTCGACAGGGGTTCCTTACGAAGACTTGTATTCTAATATAAGAATCATCTCGTGGCTTCGATGTTACAATAGGTCGGGTCAAAGTTGGATGGGGTTCGCACCGCACGACGCACCAAACATGTAGCACCGCACCGCACCCCCCCTTTAGTCCAAATACGGTAACGTATGTAATTGTAGTGTGCGCGTCCAAAATTCATGATTTTGTCGATGCAAGGTCTTGTATTCTTAATTGTGCCTCATCAGATTCTACATGAACAATACATTGCTATTTATTTGGTCAATATAATCATGTGGGCTCTCATGCAACCAAAAAAAAATCTGATTTCCTGTATGCTTGACCTCCTCAAGCAGCTTCCAGATCAAGCCCTCAGTCCAGAGCACTTCTGTGATGGGCTGCAGGGGGAGCTTCTTGCTGCAGGTCATCTTCTTTTCCTTGTGACTTAATTTCACAGGACAACAAGGATGCTGGGGGGAGATATGGACAGTACCATACTCATCATGTTTTGTTGATTGAAACAAGCATATGCACACTCACTAGCTTACATAACATGGTTATATAATACATGGGGGGTGTGGTGTGATGCAGTGTGTGGTGTGTGCAAACCTCATCCAACCTTGAGGAACACTAATGTCATATAGAAACAAGTTTATATCTAGTTTATCATATAATGTGACATAAGAAAAAGAAATCATGATACATCTTTGGATTTCACTCAGACAATGTGATCATGTAGGGGAGAAAATGGTAGCTAGGATACAGGGGGGTGTAGACTAGGTGGTATGTATGGGAGAGTGATGGGGGGAAGCACAAAGTGTTATGCTCACTGGGTGGCTGTTATGGTCCTATTCCTCTTTTGTTCCATAATCCTTTTCTTGACTGATGCCATGGTTTGCTCCTCTCCCTTTTTGTACTCCTACATACCTCTCAACTTTCTCTTTGTCTTCAGTCACTCTTCTTCTATACTTTGTATCCTTTGAAGAGGACATATCTCTTACTTGTTCTCTCTCTCTCTTTCTCTCTCTCTCTATCTTCAGACAGCACTCTCCTCAGCCACTTCTCCCACAATGGCTCATGCTTTGACTTCCATGACCTTCCATAGAGTTTCATGACTCTATACAGTGGCTCAAAAAATTGTCCCAATATTGTGGCATTTTGGACAAATGGGGTAATTGCCAGAGATATAGGACAAATATGACCAAACACTTGCAGGATGGATGATAGAACATGCTCTTGGTATCCTAACTCCACTTAGATCATGTGATTTGGTTCTCATGGAACTGAGATATGGCCATTTTGAAATGACATGTCATTGGGACAATTATTTGAGCATGATTTCAAATCTGGACTTTTAGTACTTTGTGTGTCTCCTTTGCCCTGTATCACTGCACTGATCCTTCTAGGCATGCTTTCTATCAATATTTCACACCCTCAAACACCAATATTACTCCACTCCACTGTAATCCTCTTTCAAAGTTCCAATTCTCCTCTAGATGATCTTGGATAGCTGTTGGGCTTTTTTTAGTATTTGTCAGATCTGTTCAATGGAGGTAAGGTCTGGAGAATGAGCTGGAAGGTACAGAAGCTTGATTCCATGAAAACCAAGTCAATATTAAGCACTTTTGGAGGGTGCTTGGAGCCATTATTTTGTTGAAAGATAATGCTCTTCTTAAAAATCCTTGAACTCTCCACACTTGGAAGCAGATTATCCTCCAAAATAGAGACATGTTGCTCAGCATTCATCATGCCTTGCATCTTTTCCAGAATTTCCACACTATTCCTGCCATATATCTCCAAACAACCAAGGACCTCCTTCAACTGTGTCTTATAAAAGCTTACCTGCTATTTTCTGTACATATTTCCTTTCATCTGATGCAACCATGTTGATCTTCATCTCACATGACCAAATGACTCTAGTACAGTCCTCCACAGCTCAGTTTTAGTGCTTGAAAGAAAAACTAGCCACTGTTTTCTATGCTTGGCAGATGAGAGAGGTTTCTTTTTGTTGATTGTATTGTTTAATGAAATAGACTTGAGGACATTGTGAACAGCTTGAGAAGAGATGGGACAGAGGAGAGTAGACCTGCAAGATGGGTGACTCACACAGCATGTTCAGCCTTCATAGTGGAAATACTAGAGGCAAATCTCCTTCTATCAATAGGAGAAAGCTCAGAAGAACATTCTAGCTTGATTTTTTCCTTCTCCAGAAGGAGTCTGTTGATGAACCTAGTCACAGTAGACTTTCCTAGACCAGTGTGATAGGAAATCCAATAAATAAGGAAGCTAGATTCAGTGAGGAAGAAGATATTAGCTTTAATAGAGATAACAATGGATTTCTTGATGATGATGGAGTAGCTAAACAGGATATATACTCTCTATGTATCTGGAGTTTATGTAATTTAGATAAGTAACTAGGATCAAGGCATAGCATCCATCAGAAGCTGTCAAATTCTTGTGTTATTCACTAATTAATGGATGGTAGAATGATGCTCAAATAATTGTCTCAATGACATGTCATTTTAAAATGACTATATCTCAGTGCCATGACAACCAAATCACATGATATAAGCGGGGTTAGGATACCAAGAGCATGTACTATCTTCCATCCTGCAGGTGTTTGGTCTTATTTGTCCTATATCTCTGGCAATTAACCCATTTGTCCAAAATTCCACAATATTGGGACAATTTTTTGAGCCACTGTATATACCTTAGCTGCTTGTACTTTGCTCTCTACTCTTGCTCTATGCAATACAATGTGTACTCTGTGTCTCTTGAGTCCTCAGATTCCCTCTGAGTCCCAGTCTCTCTATCTGAACTCTGTCCAGGATTCCCTTCACTCTCCTAGATGGATTGGAATGCTGAAGACCTCTTAGTGAGTGTCTGATCTCTCCACAGATTGCTGCAACAACACAAGTGTGCCTTCAGCATAACAAAAGAGTAAGAGTCTCCTTCACCCCTCCTACTTAGGAACAAGGCTACTCTCTCAGTATGTCCAGAAGAACTCACACTTGTCAGCCCATTAGGCCACCCTCAGACTCAGGCTCTGACCTAGAGATCTCCCATTTGCACTCAGCACCATTGCCCCCAGAACCTACTCCTTGGGTTAATCCCTTTGCACACCTTTAGTCCTCAGCTCCAGCCTCTCCCAGAAGAGTCCTAGGATTGATCCATTTGATCAATCCTGTGCTCCACCCTCACCCCCAGTCTCCAGTCCCTAGTTTGCTAAGCCCAGAACCCCCTCCTGTTACGCTGAATGCACTCTCATGTCATTCAAGCAACCTGTAGAGGGGCAGACTCTCATGAAGAGGTCTCAGCATCCCTGCTACCTAGGAGAACAAGTGGGAGACAAGGACCTTGAGGGTTACTCAAGGTACAAGTGACTATAGCAGAGGGATCTGAAGATCGAGGCAAAGGTGTGACATGAGACTACATGTATTTGTGTAGAGCAAGAGTGAAGAGAGTACATGCATAGTAAAGGTATATATAGGCTGAGATGAGTCAGCATCGAAGCCTATGGAACAAGGTGGAATGATGAAGTAAGCTGTGACTATCAAAGCACAGCAGGTACCAGGTACAAGTTGTAACTAAAGGAAATAATCTGAGATGACTTGGATGTCACAGGAGAATGGACCAAAGATAAATAGGAAGTGATCAAAGTGCTCAGAGAAGATAAGGGGGCTGGCACAATGGAGTAAAAGGATAGAAACAAGATACATACAAGGAGCAAGAGAGAAAATCATAACACCTCCTCAAATCCAAACCCCAATAAATCCTATCACCCTGGCACCCCCTGTCCTTGTACTTCCTGCTCCACCAGTTGCCCCACCAGTGCCTTCTCCAGTCACCATGACAACCCCCAAGACTGAACTCAAGGCAGCCTTGCCTGTAGATTTCAATGGAGAACCTAGTGAAGCCATTCACTGGATCAAGGCCATGAAGGCCTACTTTTATATCAATCTCATCTTGTACTCTGATGATGAGTCTAAGATCCTGACCTGTCTCAACAAGATGAGCAAGAGATGAGGCATCTCCTTTTCAGAGATGTGGTATGACAGGATGGTTGATAGCTCTATTGCTGAAACACTTCTAAAACCCTCAACTAGAAGGGCGAAGCGAGCAGGTGAGAGAGGAGCTTAGAGGGTAAGAGGAGGAAATCTCCAAGTGAACTTGACTGGGGTTTCCAGCCAAGTCCCTCGGGTTTATATAGAACTACATATGTTTGTACATGTGTTGGCCGGATCTACCAATACTCATCTAAGTATGAGAGAACAAAGGGAACATAGCCATGAGGCTGCGCTAGGCAGCACGGACAATGCGTGTATCAACATGAGGCAGACAATGAGGAGTCCGGATGGTGTGATGTCATAGAATGGAAGAACGTATAGCCATGCACAGCACGGAGATGAAAAGAAGGCTGCGCACGCACAGGAAGAGTCATAGAATCTATGGTAAAGGGAAATGTGTAAAGTGTCTGTAGATGCTTAGTAATGCTGTGCGATAAGATAAGATAAGGGAAAAAGGAATGTAGCATAAGTGTGAAAAGTCGTGCTGTAACAATTGCTTCAACTGAGAAGACCTTTGACAAGTTCACTGCTAACTTCAAGACCACCTTCTTTCCTTTTGACATAAAGACCACCACTTGCCTAGAACTTGCAAATCTCTGTCAGAAATCCACTAAAACAGATGATGGTTTCCAGAAATATGTCACTGACTTTCAGAATTTCACAGCAAAAGCTGGGATCACCAATGATACTATGCTTATCTATATGATTACTGAAGGATTGGACAAGGACATCACCATCCTAATCCTCTCTATGTTGACTGTCCCCACTACCATCATAGAATGGATTGAGAAGGCCAAGACCTTCTATACCCAAGTGGCTCACATTGCTGCCCTGAAAAAAGGAAACTATTGCCCTCTATTCTTCTCACTCTCCCACTCTGTCACTCCTGACCCAAATGCCATGGAGGTGGATGCTTTCAGGGTATCCAAGCTTACTCCAGTCAAACGAGCCAAATGCATCAAAGAGAGTTGATGCTTTCACTGTAGGAAACCTGGTCACAATGCCCTCCAGTGTCACACCTTCTCCACCTCCACCCAGCCATCTGTAATTACCTTGACCACTCCCAAGCCCTCTGCTCTCAAGTCCTACATGACTCAACTGCACTCCTCTGGAAAGGAAGAAGGAGAAATCTGTTATGCTTGCATGAAGTTATCCAGCAAGTCAAGAGATTGGATGATAAGTCTGATCTCAAACAAAGACACTAGGCTAGTGCACACTCTGAGGGGTAGTGCAAGGACACAAGAGGGTCTCACTAACTGTGGTTCAGCAGTCTCGTGGATGCCAGAAAACTACATGTAGATTGCATAGAACTAGCTGGAGAGCTATGGTACAAGATGGGTCCATTTATATAGTACTGGGATCAGCTGTGTGTATAGCTGTGATGAGTCAGAATGAGTCATGGGTAACTAAGGTGATTGATACATCAATGTGCAGCATCAATGATGGGATCAGGAGATCAAAAGATGGTGGTTGCAAGGCTATGTGTGGTTACCATCATAGTGAGATGGTGAAAGTGTGGCAGTTGTGAGGGGGTGACGAGATGATGATGTGTTGGTGTGAAGGGTAAGGTGGTCATCAAGGGAATTCTAGAGGTTCATTGGTAGTCATCATTGTTGGATTAAGAATGGAGGGGATTTATCAAGGGGAAAAAGGGAAAAACTGTAACAAAATCCTTCAAACCCTCAAGCTCTACTTCAAAGAGGATAAAGGAGAGAAAGTTGCCACCTTAGATACCTCAGATTTTTGAATAGAGAAGCTGGCTCAATGTCTCACTTCCCTCATGTACTTGTCAGACTACCCAATGAATGAACTGTGTGCCTCCCTGTTCACCTACAAGTAAACTCCCAAATTGTCGACACTATTGCCCTGGTGTACTGCAAAGTGACCAGAAATTTTATTGATGCAAGCCTAGTACCTTGTCTTTGCTCTGGAATCCAACCACTTACTTGGCCCCTCACTGCCACCAACATTGATGGAACCCAGAATTGCAAGGGAACCATCAGGTACACCATCTCTGCTAAAGCTCTTTTCTCCTCATTCTCTAACAATGGCAAGTTCATGGTGACATCCCTGGGGAGAACTAGATCATCCTTGGAACATCATGGCTGAGAAAATGGAACACCAGCATCAATTGTGTCTCAAAAACTGTCACCATCTCACCCTCTCATTCCCATCCCATCAATAAGATAACTCTCTCCACCCAGTTGGCCCAACAGGAAGTACCTAAGGAACAGGAAATTCTAGACTGGTGCAAAGACTATGTAGATGTCATCACAGAAAAAACTTCCAATGCCCTCCCTCCTTGTTGACCCTATGACCATGTCATTGATTTTAAACCCTCATTTGTCCCAAAGATTGCCAAGGTATACCCCCTCAACCCTGCAGAGAAAGAGGCCTGCAAGGCATTTGTGGAAAAGAATCTAATGACTGGTCAGATAATTCCCTCAAAATCTCCACAGGCCCTCCCCTTCTTCTTTGTACCCAAGAAGGATGGAACCCTTCATCCCTGTCAAGACTATTATTACCTAAATGAGCATGCCATCCACAATGCCTATTCTTTGCCTCTTATCTCAGATCTCATCTGTTACAAGAAATGCCTCTATCAGATGACCAGCAAGATGAGAGCTATCCTTGATAAGTTTTTCTTCCACTTCTCAATATGATCATTCAATTGTATATTCTTCAGATGGACATATCCCATTCAGGGATTACCCAACCCCTATGCCTCCTATTTTCCCTTTTGATCAAGATCCTCTGCTGTCTCTATTTAGATGATAATAATCATCCATGTCCATGTCTTATTCTGGACACTCTTCTCCTCAGGTGATTCTCTCACATCACCTTGTGTTCCCCTTGTTCCCAAATGCTGCAGCAGTATAGTAATACTTGATGACTCCTTCACAGCCAATTCTTAGTCATGCCTAACTAGCCTAGCAGTATATAAACTCAGTGGCATGTACTATAGTTCTTTAGCTAGTTCTATGCAATCTACATGTAGTTGTCTGTTACAGTTTTTCCTTTCTTCCCTTGATAAGTCTCCCCCACTTCTCAACCCAGTAACAATAACTACCAAAAACCCTTAGAATTCCCTCAGTATTGACCAAGTCATGGTCATCTAGGACTATTCCCTTGATATCCATCTTATCTCTGTCCTATCACCTCTTCACATTATCACCTCTTCACCTCTTCACCATCTCACTATGATGGTAACCATGCATAGCCCTGCAGCCACCATCTTTTGATCCCTTGATCCCATCTTTGACACTGTGATATATCATTCACCATGGTTACTCATGACTCATCCTGACTCATGGAGGCTATGCACACAGCCCATCCCTATACTATATAGTTTGACCCATCTTGTACCATAACTCCCCAGATAGTTCTACACAATCTACATGTAGTTTCTGGCCTCCATGAGACTGCTGATCGCAGTTAGTGAGATCCTCTCATGTCTTTGCACTACACCTCAGAGTGTGTGCTTGACTAGTGTCTTTGTTTGAGCTTGGATTTACCTTCTGATCTCTTAAACTTGCTGGATAACTCCATGCAAGCATAACAGTTTTCTGGCCTCCATGAGACTACAGGTTGCAGTTAGTGAGAACCTCTCATGTCCTTGCACTACACCTCAGAGTGTGTGCTCATCTAGTATCTTTGTTTTAGTCTGGACTTGTAGTCTAGACTTCTGACTTGCTGGATAACTTCATGCAAGCATAACAAAAGAACTAGCTTCTCTCTTGCCCCTGCTTATTAGCAGAAGGGCCTAGCTGACACCATGTTGAGACAAAGATTCAGAGTACCAGGGTCTTCCTCTAATGATGAAGAAAATCTCCCCAGGCAAACATCCTCCTCCCCCCAACCAACAGCTTGAAGGATTACCAGATCATCAAATATACTGCCAAATCCCTTCTCTTCTCCTAGGAGATTGTACTGCCTTTCGCAAGTTTTGCCTGCACTGCCAATTATAACCATTCAACCCATAGAACTGGAAGAAGAAATAACCAACTGGGATCACACTGGTTTTTCAACTCTGGATGAAGGAGAAGAATCTCCAATTGAGTTGTCTCCACCACTCACTCTGGATATGTCTCACCACAACCCCAGGACAATTCTACACCAAGGTCTTAGTGGAGTGTGACTATTGGTGGCCTGGCCTTGCCACCTTTGTCAAAAACTTTGTCGCAGGCTGTGCCCTCTGCCAGCAATCTAAAGTCAACACCCATCCCACCGTCCCACCACTTAACTGGACACATGGTCTACTGGTAGCCTGCACTGAGTGTAGGAGCAGGGAAAAGCAGCCAGGTGGCTCCTGGTTCAAACCCTGCAATGGGCAAGAATTTGGGATGCCTTTAAGACTCCGGTTAAAAACCACCCAACTTACTGGTCCCTATGGGAATTAGACTGTGAGACAGGGCATCCCTGGTATGCCAGAAATGATATGTTGGTTAGTCTCACCTGCTGGGGGATCACTCCCTGGTAAGGTTGTCACATGGTGGTAAAACAGTGACATAAACGGCAAGACCTGGTAGACCTGAAAGCTGTGAGGCTTAGGGTAATGGGAAGCCTAGCCACAAGGCAGGTGAGCCATGGTCAGCACATGGGTCAGTAGAGTCACGTGTTGGACCTGAGAGGACAGATGCCCAGGTTGGTCATCAGTTAGTGGAACCTTGCATGAGTATCCCACTACCCTACAGCCCTCCCTTCTGGTGGGGTCCAGTGACAGTCAGGCGCAGGGGTAGGGCTTGCGGAGCCATGTCTGGGAAAGCTAGCATTTGGCTTAAGGTGTAAACATGGCTTGGATTAGGGGCATTGGGAGAGATGTGTCACCCAGTAGCTGACAGTCCTTGACATGCCATTCCTTCGACCTTGACCCTCCCCTTTAAACAAATCTCTGTTGATCTCATCATGGATCTCCCCTTATCCTCAGGTTTCGATTCTGTCATGGTTGTGGTCAACCATGGCCTTACAAAGGGGGTAATTCTACTCCCATGTCTCAAAACCATTGATGCTGCAGGCGTTGCTAAACTATTTTTTGACAATGTCTTCAAATGCTTCAGCCTCCATGATTCAATTATCTCAGACAAAGGCCCCCAATTTGCCTCAACTTTCACTCAAGAGCTCACCAGACTCCTCCAATATGACCTATGTCTCTCCACCACCTACCACCCCCAAACCGATGGTCAAACTGAACAGACCAATCAAGAATTAGAAACATATCTTCACATTTTCTGTGCTAATATCCCTCTAGAATGGACAAATTACCTAACAACCACGGAATTCTACCACAACTCTGCCCCACACAGCTCCACCTGGAAATCACTGTTCTCCCTTCTCCTTGGTTATGAACCTCAAGTCTACCCTGCCCTGGGTAAAACCTTCCTTCCAGCCCTCACTGACCATCTCTCCTTCCTAGCTAAGGCCCAAGAAGAAGCTCTTGCTGCCCATGATTCTGCTCACCTCACCATGACTAGGCATACCACCCAATCATTCTCCCCCTGGAAAGTAGGAGATAAAGGTTGGCTCGAGGCCACTAATCTCTGTATCCCTTACCCATCCAGGAAACTTGCGCCCAAGTGGCATGGACCCTTCAAGATTTCTCAGGTCCTATCACCGCTCACATGCTGACTCCATCTCCCTCCCACATGGAGGATCCATGATCTTTTCCACACATTGCTTCTCTCCTCCTTTAAACAGACTAATGCACATGGCCCTTCATTCTCTAGACCACCACCCACACTGATTGCTGAAGAAGAGGAGTATGAAGTCGAGGCACTCCTTGCACACCAGGGATCCCCTGGCCATTACAAGTACCTGACCACATGGAAAGGTTATGGCTCATCCGAAAATACCTGGGAACCTGAAACTAATCTCCGTCACACCCCCCTTATTCTATCAAAATACAAAAAAGACCATCACTTATGTTAGCCTTCCAAAATGTATTTAGTCCTTCGTCCTTTCGTTCCCCTCCTCTCACCCTCTTCTTCATCATTCTCCTCACCACCTTTTTCTCCATCTACTGGCTATATACTTAGTATGTCTATCCCTACCTTGCTCCAGTCATCCCCCTCTTCTTCCATCTCTGCTGCCTCTGTTCGTCATGCCACCCTTTGAAACACCCCCAGTTCAAGCCACACCTACCTTCCTTGTATTCTGTGGCCCTTGCAGTACCTTGTCGTGGTGCTGGGGCTTTCCACCAAAGCTGCAAAAATTCCCCTCCCTCGAGCTCTTTGTCCAAACTGCATTCAACAAAGCAGTGACATCCCTCTAGCCGTCGTATCCTGAGCCCTCTCTTTTGCCAGGCTCGCATGCCTTCCAAAGGACTGTCAGAGAGGTATGGACTGACCTGGCCTTCAACCCAGGATGACCTCCTTGCTCGCCACCTTAGTCTCACTTGGACCTCATTGCCTGGTCACTCCTGACCATCACCCACCATCGCTACCATCATGGCCATCATGTCTTATGTCATCTCCATCATTTTTATCACCATTCACTGATTATCACAATCCCTACATCGCTCCACTCATTTTTGCCCTATTCACCCCCTACCACCACCTTACCAGCACCCTCTTTGTTTGCCTTCATTTGGGCTCTCTCTGGACTCCCTTGCTTGCCCTGAAGCATGGTCAATTGACCCTTTTAAAGGAAAGTCTTTTGTAATTGCTTAAACCTGGAGTTTAAGTGTACAAAGGGGGTAATGTTATGGTTTTTCTATCTTTTCTGTTTCCTCTCTAGTTTTCACCTGTGATTATGTGGAACAAGTACTCATTCCATTCTTACATTGTTCCTAATACTTAGTTCTCATCTTCACACCAGAATTCCTTATTACGGTAGCTCTTATTCCTTCATCATTACTCACTACCTTCACTACTGAGTAGTTACTACATCTTCTACCAAGTCCATAGCTTAGTTGCTTACACAACTAGTTACTCATACCTTTAGTCAGTCTAGAGCACTTGTACTTTCTTTACTCTAGACTAATGCAATTACATGTAGTCTTTTGTCACTCCTCAGTCCCGATTCTTTGAATCCATTGAACCCTCAGCCCTCAAGTGTCCCTCAAGTCCTTCATCTCTCACTTGTTCTCCTAGGTGGTTAGGATGCTGAGACCTCTTTGTGAGAGTCCACCCTGCCACAGGTTGCTGGAACAACACTAGATGTGTGTTCTGCAGAACATGGAGGGTGTTACGGTTTTTCTCCTTTCTCACTGTATCTTCCTTTTCTCCTCGACTACCAGGCAGTATACTTCTCGCTTTACCTACTCTTATGTGCCTATTCACTTCCTCTTTATCTTTGGCCCTTCGTCCTCTCTTCTTCACATTCTCTGAAGAGATACTTCCCTCTTTACCTAACCCTCCCATGGACTGCGCCCTCCTTAGCCATTTCTCTCACGATGGCTCATGCCCCCGTTTCCATCACCTTCCATAGAGTTCTATAGCTCTATATATACCTCAGCCACCTGTACCTTAGTCCCCACTCTTGCTCTACGCAATACAATGCGTACTTCGTGTCTCTTGAGTCCTCAGACCTCCTCTGAGTCCTAGTCCCTGTGCTTTATCTTGCCCAGGATTCCCTTCGCTCTCCTAGGTGGATTGAGACGCTGTAGACCTCTTAGTGAGTGTCCGCCTCATCCACAGGTTGCTGTAACGACACAAGTGTGCGTTCAGCGTAACAAAAGAGCAAGAGTCTCCTTCGCCCCTCCTACTTAGGAGTAGGGCTACCCCCTCAGCACGTCCAGAAGAACTCATCCTCGTTGGCCCATCAGGCCACCCTCAGACTCAGGCTCTGACTGTTACACTGAACGCACTGTGAGTGTCGTTCGAGCAACCTGTGGAAGGGCGGACTCTCACGGAGAGGTCTCAGCGTCCTATCCACCTAGGAGAACAAGGAGTACGAAGGGCTCGAGGGTTACTCGAGGACTGAGGACTTGGAGGGACAGGGGACTCGAGGGGTATCTCGAGGACTGAGGAGCGACACAAGAATGCGTAGGATTGCGTAGAACAAGTGTAAGGGACATACATGCAGCGGTAACGGTATATATAGACTATGATGAGTCAGCATCAAAGTCTATGGAACGTTGTGGAAACGATAAGGTAAGCCGCAGCTATCAAAGTGCAGCAGGTACCAGGTGCTATCGGTAACTAAGGGAAATAATCCGAGGCGACTCGGATGACACAGGAGAAAGGGCCGAAGACAAATAGGAAGTGGTCGAAGTGCTTGGCAAAGGTAAGCGGGCCGGCACAATGAAGAGAAAGAATACAAACGAGGAAGATACGTGGGGCTAAGGAGTAAATTGTAACATTACCCCCTTCGTACAATTGAGCTCCAGGATCAATCCGTAGAAGATGGCATTCCTCCAAATAAGCTGGTAGACTGTGCGGGAGTGAGATGCTCAAATGGACAGTCGTCGAAGATGTGTCCAGATCGATTGCAACCGGAGCAGATGCGAGTCGGGCAGGCTCTAGCGCTGTGTCCCCAGTGTAGACATACATCACATTGACTGGAGAGGCACTCTCTCCAACGATGGCCCGGAGCGTGGTTGTGGCAGTTAGGGCACGCGTATCCAGGGCAATTTTCGATGTAATGGCCCAGTTCACGACAATGGAAGCACC
>JBBPTT010000767.1:0-17016 GCA_038094175.1 Boletellus aff. lepidospora
GTAGGTGTCATTGAATAGACATCCCAGGTCTATTAGCTTTTGGACATAGTGGAAAGATCCTAAAGGTTCTTTGGTAGTCAACGTGGTCTGGATCAGAAGTGGAAGGACTTATCAAGGGGAAGAAAAAAGAAAAACTGTAACAGTGCGACCTAACTCTACTTGGTGTATTCCTAGGGAAGTATGGAATTCGGAGGCAGGGCCTCTGGTCTACTTTGGAGGTATTGTTACAAGAAATGGTACCCTTGGACATTGACATATCTGCCGGGCTACCTTGATGAGTTTTTCCTCCCCTAACACCTATGCTTTTGATATTGTCTCATCATCTGATAGTCATCTTCCGACAGGTTCAACCACCGTTGCTATGCCCCTTGTTTTCCTCCTTGATCCTGATGTGCCCATTCCCCTTTTGGACCCTTTTCTCCCAAGGTGATTCTCTCATATCACCTCGTGTTCCACTATCCCAGATGTAGCATCTTGAGTAGTAACTGTAGATGACACCTTCGCGGCTGATTCTTAGTCATTATTCCAATAGCTACCAGTATATAAAGACTCGGGCTTGTATCACTATTCCTTAGCTAGTTCTACGCAATCTACGTGTAGTTTTCTGGCCTCCTCGAGACTGCTCAACTGCAGTAAGAGAGATCCTTTTGTGTCTTTGCACTACACCCTAGAGTGTGCGCTCGACTAGTTGCTTTCATTGGTTCTGAACTTGTTGTCGAACCTTTGACCTTGCTGGATAACTCCATGCAAGTGTAACATCTACTACCTTGGGCCCACTGGATGCCCTCGGGTATCTACTACCCTGGGCCTGCTGGATGTCCTCAGGTATCTACTACCCTGGGCCTGCTGGATGCCCTCAGGTATCTACTCTCCTGGGCCCACTGGATGCCCTTGGGTATCTACTACCTTGAGCTTGCTGGATGCCCTCAGATATCTACTACCCCAGGCCTGCTGGATGCCCTTGGGTATCTAATACCTTGGGCCTGCTGGATGCCCTTGGGTACCTATTACTCCAGGCCCACTGGATGCCCTCGGGTATCTACAACCTTGGGCCCTCCAGATATTCCCTGTTACAGTTTTTCCTTTTCTGTTCCTTGATAAGTCCTCCCACTCTCCATCTTGACCACGATATCTACCGACGAACCATCAGAACTCCTTTTCACTCGGTCAAGCCAATAGACATTGGACGTCTATTCCACCGACATGTGCCTTACCCCTTTCACATCATCACCTCTTCACAATCGTCACGCCTTCACCATCTCACTATGATGGTAACTGTTACAAGAAATGCCACTATCTTTCACCGACAGATACGCAGAGCCACTTTGATGAGTTTCTCCCCTCCTACCTATGCATTTGATATTGTGTCATCATCTGATAGTCATCTTCCGACGGGTTCAACCTCCGTCGCTATGCCCCCAACTTTTCCCCTTGATCGTGATGTGCCCATTTCCCTTATGGACCCTTTTCTCCCCAGGTGATTCTCTTGCATCACCTCGTGTTCCCCCTTTCCCAGAAATAGTACTATGGGTAGTAACCACGGATGACTCCTTATCGGCCGATTCTTAGTCAAACCTATAGTCCTAACAGTATATAAGATCCTCGGGCATGTACTGTTACAAGAAATGCCACTTCCTTCAGACCGGCACGGCGTGGTGTAACCTTGATGAGTTTTTCCTCCCCATCTGTCTATGCTTCTCGACTAGTAACGACTTCCGATAGCCATCTACATTCGGATCTATATTCGCCCCCTATGCCACCCCAGTTTAGTCTCATTCGTGATGCGCCCATTACTATTTCGGACATCTCTCTCCTAAGATGATTCTCTCGCATCATCTCGTGTTCCTACTTCCCCTGGATACCGCAGTCTCTTTGTCATGATGGATAACGCTTCATCGGCCGATTCTTTGTCATGACTAGTTATCTCGCAGTATATAAAGACCCATGACCTGTACTACTATTCCTTAGCTAGTTCTATGCAATCTACGTGTAGTTGTCTAGCCTCCACGAGACTGCTCGTTGCAGTTAGTGAGAACCTCTCGTGTCTTCGCACTACACCTCAGAGTGTGCGCTCGACTAGTTGCTTTCATTGGTTCTGGACTTAACAGTCGAACCTTTGACCTTGCTGGATAACTCCACGCAAGCGTAACATGTACTACTGTTCTCTAGCTAGTTCTACACAATTTACGTGTAGTTTTCTGGCCTCCACGAGACTGCTCCTCGCAGTTAGTGAGATCCTCTCTAGTGTCTTCACACTACACTTTGAGTGTGCGCTTGACTAGTTGCTTTCATTGGTTCTGGACTTATTGTCGAACCTTTGACCTTGCTGGATAACTCCACACAAGCGTAACAAAAGAACTAGCTCTCTTCTCGTCCCTGCTTTTAAGCAGAAGGACTCTTGGAAAACAAACATGAAGTCATCTTCGGGAAGAAGATTGGACCTGCTAGAATTGGTATTCATTCTAGCCGCCACTACCATCTTGAAATTGGTAGACGAGATCGTAGCCACAGTCGCCTTATACGCCGGACTATTCCGCCGACCCTGACTCACCTGAAAGACCTACCCCCTGCCGAAGGAGCAGAGGGAGCGAAAGTAGAACACCACGTCACAATCCAGGATAAGATTACCTGAGGACTCTGACCTAGAAGAGGAACATTATATCGCCAACTCTCCGAACCCACAACCACAGACAAGAAGGATCACCGGACATTCCCAAATTCCCCCCAATCCATTTCCACCACCAAGAAGACTTCATCGCTTATCACAAGCATCCCCCACACCCCCAGTCATCTCGGTAACTCCGGAACAAGAAGGACGAACCGGATTCTCTACACCAAGAGAACCTTCCCCTATTGAGTTATCTCCCCCGATCACAGTAATCATGACTCACCAACCAACCACACCAGCACCCACCGTACCCGCCCCGACCATGGCTGTAGCCCTACCCACTGTAAAAAAGTCGGAAATCAGAGCGGGATGCCCCGAATCCTTCAGTGGAAAAGCAGAGGATGCAAAAAGATGGTTTAGGGCGATGAAGGCATACTTCATGTTAAATCATGAAGTCTACGATGAACTGGTGCAGATCGTTATCCTCCTCAACAATATGAAAACCGGGATGGCAGCGACTTTTGCAGAAGCTTGGTATCAGAAACTGGATGACGCGGCACAGGGAAAGATCAACGTCACCTTCAACGAGTTGGAGAAGGATTTCTTTATGACCTTCTCTCCAGGAGACGCCCAAGCCGACGCGCGATCCAAACTTTATGCCCTGAAACAAGGCAGAGGAACATTCCCCAATTTCTGAGCACAATTCGAACTATTAGTAGCTAACACTGGCATGGGACACCAAGACACAATCCTGATAGATCTACTCAGGGTTGCCGTAAACGGGGATATCGTAAACCTGATGACGGCGGTCGACCCACCCCCGGAAAAATGGGTGAAATGGATGGAAAAGGCCACCCAATTTGACCAAATCAGGACTAGAACCCTACTCCTAAGGACCGGTCAAGGGCAACCAAATGCGTCCGGATCTTCTCACCAAATCCATAAAGATCCATACGTGATGGAAGTCGACACTATTCGATTATCACCAACGGAATGAGCCGAACATTTCCGAAACAATAAATGTTTCATATGTCACAAAGTTGGATGCTCAACTAGAAACCACAGGAAGGAAGGGAATCCCTTCAGAGGAAGAAACTTCACCCAAACCAATAGGCAAGTACCATTTCCGAATCGACAGACATCCTCTACTCGAATAGTACAGGCCGAGAGCCCGATGGATAAATTCTTCACCAAACACAACAAAGTAACCCCCGAAGAAGCAGCTAAAGTGCTGAATCTATGCTTTGACAAAGAAGAGGAAACCCCCCTCACCAAAGAAGAGGACACGGGTTTTTAAAGGGGAAAGGTGTTTCAGCGTCACCAATCCCCATTACCACTATTCCTATACTTGTATCACCAATTGCAGATAGAGCAATCCGAATCCCTACTCGCTTACAAGAAGGAAAGACAGGAAAAATCGCTGACATACTCGCTCTCGTGGATAGCAGAGCCAGTAATTGCTTCATAAACAAGGATCTAGTGGAACGATTAGGACTAGAAACAAAAAGGCTAAAGACACCCATAAAGGCGACCAATGCAGACGGGACCGAAAACGAAAATGGGCTAATACGAAGGAAAGTTACATTGTCACTAAATATGGAAAATCTACTCCTAAAAAATCAGGATTTCCTTATCATCAATTGTGGAAAGGAGGAAGTAATCCTTGGAATGACTTGGTTACGACTAGTCAACCCAGAAATAGATTGGGCAAAGGGAAGAATCATCCTCCCGGAATCGATAAAACCTGACCGCCATTCCCCCGATCTAATCGAACAAAGATACCTCCTACGATACTTGGCGTTGGACCCCGATACCCATATCCATCAGGAAATAGTCCGAAAGATAACCCACTCTACTGAGATCACCCAAGCAGAAATGACCAATAAAAAGGAGACCGTCCTTCCCCCCGAATTCGAAAACTTCTGATGAATATTTGAAGAACCCCCACTAGGCAAACTCCCTCCATCCAGAAAGTACAACCATCATATCGACCTCAAAGACACTTTTGTACCAAAAGTGGCCAAGATTTATCCACTGAACCCCAAAGAACTAGAAGCTTGTAAAATGTTCGTCGATGAAAACCTAAAGAAAGGAACCATCGTACCATCACAATCCCCTCAGGCCTCACCATTCTTCTTTGTACCAAAAAAAGATGGAGGACTATGCCCGTGCCAAGACTATCGATATCTCAACGAACATACAATCAAAAACGCTTATCCTCTACCCCGCATTTCTGAACTCGTAGACCAGCTAAAAGACGCTACTATCTTTACAAAGATGGATATCCGATGGGGGTACAACAACGTGTTAATCCATCCCCCTGATAGATGGAAAGCCGCTTTCATTACACCTGTAGGATTATTCGAGCCAACAATCATGTTCTTCGGACAAAGCAACTCGCCAGCTACATTCCAAGCCCTCATGAATCATGTGTTCGCCGACATGATCGCTGAAGGATGGCTGATTATATACATGGATGATCTAATCATTGCCTCCAAACAACCCGAGGAACATATGACCCGAACTCGAAGGGTCCTCCAACGAATGATGGACAATGACTTATTCCTAAAGCTAAGCAAATGCTCCTTTAACGTCACTGAAGTTGACTATCTAGGAATGATAGTCCGACCGGGCAAAATCACTCTTGATCCAGGAAAACTCGAAGCCATCAAAAATTGGAACACCCCCACCTCAGTAAAACAAATCCGCTCGTTCATCGGATTCTGCAACTTCTATAGAAAGTTTATCCCTGATTTCTCCGGAATTAGCCGACCCCTCCATGAACTAACCAAGAAAGGGGTTAACTGGGACTGGTCTCAAGAATGTGAAAAAGCTTTCAGAACCCTACAGAAGGCCTTCATGTCCCGACCCGTCCTTAAAATGCCTGACTCTACCAAACCATTCATAGTTATGACCGATGCTTCGCTCACCGCATCCGGAGCGGTCCTCATGCAAACTGACAGGAACGGAGATCTCCATCCTTGTGCATACTTCTCCCGAACCTTCTCTCCGGAAGAACGAAACTATGACATCTATGATCGAGAACTATTAGCAGTCATACGAGCATTAGAGGAATGGAGACACTACCTATCTGGGACAGAACATCAGGTAACTATCCAAACGGATCATAAAAACCTGGCATACTTCAAACAACCGCATAAACTGTCTCGACGACAAGCGAGATGGATGTTATTCCTCCAAGACTTTGACATCTGCTATGAAAATCTCCCAGGAAACAAAATGGCCCCTGCCGATGCCCTATCAAGAAAGGAAGAGATAGACACTACCAGCGACAATCAGGACATAATTCTTATTCCAGACGATCATTTCATCAACCTTATCAATGCCGCAATACGGGAGAAAGTAATCCTCTCTACCAAGGAAGACCCTTTGGCAAAGAACGCCATCGCCGCAGCACAACTAGGCTCCTCGCTTTTCCACAGAGCGTCGGCAAATGATTGGAAATGGGAGGATGGAATGTTATATTTCAAGGGACGTCTCTTTATCCCTGAATCACAATGACAATCCCTAGTAACTAAAATACATGAATCTCCCACTGGAGGGCATGGTGGATATTTCAGAACCTTATCCCTACTCCAACGAGACTATTGGTGGCCAGGACTGTCAACATTCGTGCGGAAATTCGTTCATGGATGTGCCGCATGTCAGGTAAACAAGATCAACACGCACCCCACAACACCCCCACCCATTCCTAACCCTATGGAAGCAGACAGACCATTCCAAAACATCTCTATGGATTTGATTACAGACCTACCTGTCTCTGCTGGTTTCGATTCTGTGCTGGTCGTGGTCGACCATGGACTTACAAAGGGGGTAATTTTCCTCCCTTGCAGTAAAAACATCGATGCAGCAGGAATAGCCAAACTGTTTTTCAGAAATATCTTTCCCAGGTTCGGACTCCACGACCGCGTCATATCGGATAGGGGACCTCAATTCGCGTCTGCTTTCGCAAGGGAACTAGCCCGACTTCTACAATATGATCTAGCCCTATCTACAGCTTATCACCCACAAACTGACGGAGAGACTGAACATGTCAACCAGGAACTGGAAACATATCTCAGAATCTTTTGTGATGGAAATCCTGCTAAGTGGCATGATCTCCTCCCAATGGCCGAATTTGCTCATAATTCCGCCACTCATTCAGTCACCAAGCAAACCCCCTTTTCTCTCATGATGGGATATGAGCCCAGAGCGTACCCTGCCATTGGAAAGACATTCCTCCCTGCTCTCGAATCTCGAATGACCATCTTGGACAACGCCAGAAAGGAAGCTAAGGCCGCCCACGTTTCCGCCCAACTATGACAAAAAGAGAAAATTTGGACTAAATATAAACCCTTTAAGATCGGAGATAAGGTCTGGCTAGAAGGAAAGAACCTTCGAATCCCCTACCCGTCCAGAAAACTTGCACCTAAACGAGAAGGCCCCTTTGAGATAGAGAAAGTTATCTCCTCTGTCTCTTTTCAATTACGACTCCCTTCTTCCTGGAAAATCCATCCGGTGTTTCACGCCTCTCTCCTAACTCCTTATGTGGAAACCCCTGAACACGGTCTAAACTTCCTCCGACCTCCTCCACAAAATATAGAAGGAGAGGAAGAATACGAAGTAGAACAAATCCTAGCCCATCGCGGGACTTTCGGACGAAGGCGCTATTTGGTTAAATGGAAAGGTTACTCGTTGGCCAAAAACACCTGGGAACCAGCCATCAACCTCTCCAACGCTAAAAATATACTACGAGATTACCAAGCCAGGCATCCGGCCACCTTCCCACAGTAGGGAACCGATTTTCCCCGATCATTGGACCCTGAATCCGCAGCTCCGAATTGATACGATACCCTGGTCCATGCACTGCCAAACGAATCTATAAAAAGCGACCTCTCGCGTCGAAACCTCTCAGCATTACAGCTCTTACTACCACCACCGCCCCACATCCACCCTGCATCATTATGCAATTCTCTATCGACTTCTATGAAGTTCTCCTTGTCCTCGCCACTCTCCTATTATTTTACATAGTCCACCTGCTCCATGACCTCACAGAAAAGTCAAGGTTCTGGGCTGTCAAAGTACATGTCTGGGACAAGGCCCTCCTTTACCTGTCATGGGGTGACGGGTCGATAGAAGCAGGGCAAGAACGATAGTGGGTGGGGACCCCCACATTGGGGGCCAGGATCAAAATAGGGACTGATCACGTCTCTCAGCCGCCAACAACGGGTGGTAGCGCCACAGGACAGGGATTGGAGGGCAGTGACAGGGCCAGAGGTGGAACATTTGGTGGATTCGCCGATGCTGAATAGGAGATGGGCGGACCCCCAATGAATAAAAGGCGACTGTTTGTAACCCCCCACCAGTCCAAACCCCAATGACCCACTCGATCAATCTCGTCCCCATCTCTCCCACCTTGACTGATCCCCTCGAAACTTATCAAAAAGATAATCGAGAGGAACTCACCTATGCGGAACTCTACCGCTTTCATCGACTGCCTAGGCCCAAGCTATGGGAAGCCTTAGAGAAAGTATTCCAGGATGTCCACCTAGTCCTGCTTCTCAACTCTATGCCTGAATTCGACCATCATGAGTTCCTCCCTCTTCTCCTTAACCTCTACCATCGCTATCATGCCTTCGCGTTGCATACAGAACATTTGCCTACCGATTCTATGGTGGCAGCCCCATTTGCCCTCTCTCGAGTAGCCTTGTTTCGGATGAGGGACTACATTCTGGAGCTCGTCGTAAGACATGGCATTATCACTTTCCTCCACCTACTCCCCGCACAGCCCATGCACTCCTTCATGTGGCCCATCTTACAGTCACTCTCCGGATCTGAAGTCCGGGACTTTCTTGGTGCGGGATTCGTCACTCATCCGCTCGCCTTGGGGAGACTCCTCAGCGATGACGCGAACCAACCCCCATTTACTCACCCTGATCCCATCGTGGCTATGTTGCCCAGCTCACGCCCTTCCACCACGGTTTCTGAGGAGATGGCAAGAGGTGAATTCACACCCATCCGTGACAGAATCGGAACCCCATTCCCAAGAGATGAAGAACCCCTCCCGGTTCCACCTCCCCGCACTCGAATTGGATCTCGACGAGCAGCTGCACATAGAAACGCTGACAACCACCTCCTCCAACCCCTCATCAATTCCCTCATCGACTACATCGCTCAGCTCCCTGCTGGATCAACTCGCACTGCCCACTGCTACACGTGTGGAGACAGTGGACATTATCAACCAAATTGCCCGGACTACACCTGCCCCATTTGCAGGGTATCGGCGCCCGGTCATGCTCAATACAACTGTCCAGAACGTCATTGCAGAATCTGTCATAGTGTGGCACACCCTGTGGAAGCTTGCCCGCAGAATAGGAATACCCCATCCCCTTCCAATGGAAGTGCGGCCTAATCCCACTTGGTGTATCCCTAGGGAGGTATGGAACTCGGAGGCAGGGCCTCCGGTCTACTTTGGAGGTATTGTTACAAGAAATGCCACTATCTTTCACCGACAGATACGCAGAGCCACTTTGATGAGTTTCTCCCCTCCTTCTACCTATGCATTTGATATTGTGTCATCATCTGATAGTCATCTTCCGACGGGTTCAACCTCCGTCGCTATGCCCCCAACTTTTCCCCTTGATCGTGATGCGCCCATTTCCCTTATGGACCCTTTTCTCCCCAGGTGATTCTCTCGCATCACCTCGTGTTCCCCCTTTCCCAGAAATAGTACTATGGGTAGTAACCACGGATGACTCCTTATCGGCCGATTCTTAGTCAAACCTATAGTCCTAACAGTATATAAGATCCTCGGGCATGTACTACTGTTCTCTAGCTAGTTCTACGCAATTTACGTGTAGTTTTCTGGCCTCCACGAGACTGCTCCTCGCAGTTAGTGAGATCCTCTCTAGTGTCTTCGCACTACACTTTGAGTGTGTGCTTGACTAGTTGCTTTCATTGGTTCTGGACTTATTGTCGAACCTTTGACCTTGCTGGACCTCCACGCAAGCGTAACAGTAACCATCGCATAGCCTCGCAGCCACCATCTTTTGATCCTTTGATACTGCGCATTGATACATCAGTCACCCTAGCTACCTATGACTTATCCTGACTCATTGATGGCTGTATGCACAGCCTACTCTTGTACTATATAGTCAACCCCAGTTGGTACCTTAGTTCCCCAGCTAGTTCTACGCAATCTACATGTAGTTTTCTGGCCTCCACGAGACTGCTCCTTGCAGTTAGTGAGATCCTCCAAGTGTCTTCGCACTACACTTTTGAGTGTGTGCTTGACTAGTTACTTTCATCGGTTCTGGACTTAGTGCCGAACCTTTGACCTTGCTGGAGAACTCCACACAAGCATAACATTCCCTGTATTAAAAATGCCAGGCCCTCACAGGGCACCACATGAGTCACAGGCTTTTTTACAGCAGGCTGGTCACTACTATTGCTGTTACGATTTTCTCTCTTTCATCATGTCTCTTCCTTATTTGCATCGAATCCCTTCGCTGTGCAGGCCCCTATGGCTACTATTTATCCTGTTATGTGTATGTTCTCTTTGTTTTTGGTCCATACTCTTCTTCGATCCGAATCCTCTTGGATCTATCCGCTTAGTTACCGTTCCTGTGCCTTGATGGCCATCTTTTTCTTTGTCATCTTTCCATTCTATTCCATAGGCTTCCATGCTTACACATCTAGCCTATATATATACCTTTCGCCCCCATGTATTTTCTTTACTCTTGCTCTACGCAATACAAGCGTACCTTGTGTCCCTCGAGTCCTCAGATCCCTCTGAGTCCTAGCCCTAGTTCTTCACCTCTGTCTGGAGTCCCCTTCGCTCTCCTAGGTGTTTGAGACGCTGTTGACCTCTTCGTGAGAGTCCACCTCATTCACAGGTTGCTTGAGCGACACGAGTGTCCACTCAGCGTAACAAAAGAGCAAGAGTCTCCTTCGCCCCTCCTACTTAGGAGCAGGGCTACCCCCTCAGTACGTCTAGAAGACCTCATACTCGTCGGCCCATCAGGCCACCTTCTGAATCAGGCTCTGACCAAGAGACCTCCCACTTGCACCCAGTACCTTCGTCCTCTGAACCCACTCCTTGGGTTAACCCCTTCGCCCACCTACAGCCCTTAGTCCCAGCCTCCTCCAGGAGGATCCCAGGTTCACCCTCTGCACCCAACCCAGTACTCCATCCTCGATCCCCAGTCCCTAGCCAGCTCAGTCTGGAACCCCCTCCCTCTCGAGCTCAAACCCCAGTAAACCCCATCACTCTGGCACCCCCTGCACCCCCAGTCCTCGCACTCCCTGCCCCACCAGTCATCCCACCAGCACTCCCACCCACTATCATGGCAACCACCAAGTCCGAACTCAAGGCAGCTTTGCCTGTAGATTTCAATGGGGAGCCTAGTGAATCCATTCGATGGATCAAGGCCATGAAGGCTTACTTTCGCATCAATCCAACCTTGTACTCCGATGATGAAGCCAAAATCCTCACCTGCCTCAATAAGATGAGTAAGGGACGAGGTATTTCCTTCTCAGAGATGTGGTACGACAGGATGGCAGACACCTCTGTCACCTCCACCGAGAAAACGTTCGATAAATTCACCTCCAACTTCGAGACCACTTTCTTCCCCTTCGACATAAAGACTACCGCTCGCCTTGAGCTTGCCAACCTCCGTCAGAAGTCCACCAAGACCGATGATGGTTTCCAGAGATACATCACCGATTTCCAGAACCTTGCTGCTAAGGCAGGGATCACCGACGATGCGACACTTATCTATATGATCACCGAAGGGTTGGACAAAGACATCACCACCCTAATCCTCTCCATGTCAAATGTCCCCACCACCATCATCGAATGGGTAGAAAAGGCCAAGACCTTCCATACTCAAGTAGCTCGCATCGCTGCCCTCAAGAAAGGAACTCATCGCCCCCAGTTCTTCTCCTCTCTTTCTCACCCCACCTCCGATCCAAATGCTATGGATGTGGACGCCCTCAGGGTATCCAAACTTACTCCAATTGAGCGGGCCAAATGTATCAAAGAAGGCCGCTGTTTTCGCTGTAGGAAGCCGGGACATAACGCCCTGCAATGTAAGACTTTTCCCACCTCTAAGCCTCGCCCTCAGAACATCCAGGCCACCTCCACCCAACCACCAGCTTCCCCCTCTATCGCTCCCAAGTCCTCCGCCCTTGAATCCTACATGGCTCAGCTCCACTCCTCTGGAAAGGAGGAAGGCGAGATCCTCCAAACCCTTAAGCTCTGCTTCGAAGAAAATGAAGGGGAGACCGTTGCTACTTTAGAAGCCTCGGATTTTTGAGTAGGGAAGCTGCCTCGACGTCTCACTTCCCTCATGTACTTGTAGGATTACCCAATGAACGAACCGTGCGCCTCCCTGTTCGCCTACAAGTAAACTCTCAAACCGTCGACACTATTGCTCTTGTGGACAGTGGAGCAACAGGAAATTTCATAGATGCAAGCGTAGTCCCTTACCTTCGCTCTGGAATACGACCCCTTCCCCAACCCCTTACAGCAACCAACGTTGACGGAACCCAGAATCGTAAAGGGACCATCAGGTACACCATCTCTGCCAAAGCCCTTTTCCCCTCACTCTCGGATAATGTTAAACTCATGGTAACGTCCCTTGGGAAGAGGCAGATCATCTTTGGGACCTCATGGCTACAGAAGTGGAACCCCAGCATCGACTGGGTCTCGAAAACCGTCACCATCCCACCGTCTTTACCCCATGCCATCGATA
The DNA here is from genome assembly GCA_038094175.1 of Boletellus aff. lepidospora. Lineage (NCBI taxonomy): Eukaryota > Fungi > Basidiomycota > Agaricomycetes > Boletales > Boletaceae > Boletellus > Boletellus aff. lepidospora. Next base: position 12,364 of record JBBPTT010000767.1, read on the forward strand.
AAATGACGCTCTCCACTCAACTGGCCCAACAGGAAGCTCCCAAAGAACAGGAGATTCTGAAATGGTGCCGGAGCTATGCAGATGTCTTTTCTGAGAAAACATTCAACACCCTACCCCCTCATCATCCCTACGACCATGTCATTGATCTAAAGCCTTCCTTTATTCCTAAAATCGCCAAAGTATACCCTCTTAACCCCGCGGAAAAGGAAGCCTGTAAAGCGTTCATAGAGGAGAATCTGCGGACCGGCAGGATCATCCCTTCGAAGTCACCACAAGCCTCTCCATTCTTTTTCGTGCCCAAAAAGGATGGAACCCTTCGCCCCTGCCAGGACTACAGATATCTCAATGAACACACCATTCGCAACGCCTATCCCCTACCCCTCATCTCGGACCTCATCGACGATATGAAGGAGTCTACCATCTTCACCAAACTGGATATTTGTTGGGGCTACAACAATGTTCATATCTGAGAGGAGGACCAGTGGAAAGCAGCTTTTATCACCCCCCTAGGGTTATTTGAACCCACAGTAATGTTCTTTGGATTTAACAATGCTCCTCCCACGTTTCAAAGCTTTATGAACCATATCTTCGCAGACATCCTCACAGAAGGCTGGCTAAAGATCTATATGGACAACATTGGTATCCATACCAAGGATGACCTCTCCCTACACCACCAACGCACTATTCGAGTCTTTGAATGTCTTAGAGAGCATGGGCTGTCCCTCAAGATCTCGAAATGTTCCTTCGACACCCCCAAAATGGAGTACCTGGGCATGATCATTGGTCAAGGAGTTGTTGAGATGGACCCAGTAAAACTTACCACCATCGCAGATTGGAAACCTCCCGTGTCGGTTAAAGGAATTCGAAGTTTCCTTGGGTTTGCGAACTTCTATCGCAAATTCATCCCTAACTTCTCTAACGTCGTCGCCCCCCTAGTCCTTCTTACTCGAAAGAATGAACCTTGGCTGTGGACTGTCCTGCAGGAACGAGCCTTCGCCACCCTCAAATCCTCCTTCTCCTCTGCGCCTGTCCTCTCCCTCCCCGATCCATCCAAACCCTTCACTCTCATGACCGATGCATCCCTCCTAGCAGCGGGTGCAATCCTCCTCCAATCCAATACCAATGGAGACCTCCATCCCTGTGCTTACTTCTCGAAAACTTTTAGTCCTGCCGAACGCAACTATGACATCTACGATCGAGAGCTCCTGGCGGTCATCCTGGCTTTGCAGGAATGGCGCCATTACCTCCTTGGCACCCCGCACTCGGTTACCATCGCCACTGATCATCGAAACCTCTCTTATCTGAAGGATCTTCGTAAACTGTCTCGACGACAAGCTCGGTGGTCTCTCTTTTTACAGGACTTTGACATCCTTTGGAAGGTCACTCCGGGTGCTCAGATGGGTCCTGCAGATGCTCTTTCCCGGAAGGACCTAGTAGACACTTCGCTCGACAACATCGCCCCCATATTCCCTGAACCCGCTGTCATCTCGGCCTTCGACCTCTCCCTTGCATGACACATTCAGTCCTCTTCAGCCTCGGACCCCCTGGTCCTTCGAGCGGTGAATGCCCTGAAAGATGGATCCCCCCTCTTTCCTCGCTCCTCCCTCTCTGACTGGTCCTTGGACGAGGGTAAACTCTACTTTCGTGATCGTCTCTATGTCCCACCTGACACTCGCTCCTCCCTACTGCATTCCCTACACTCTTCACCCACCTCGGGCCACACTGGCCAGTTTCGCACCAAGGCCCTTGTCGAAAGGGACTTCTGGTGGCCAGGCCTTGCCACCTTCGTGCGGAACTTTGTCGCAGGTTGCGCTGTTTGCCAACAGTCCAAAGTGAACACCCACCCCACCGTTCCCCCAGTCTCTCCCATCCCCTCCTCCTCTCCCCTACCTTTCAAGCAGCTTTCGGTCGACCTGATCACCGATCTCCCTCCCTCCTCGGGTTTCGACTCTGTCATGGTCGTGGTCGACCATGGGCTTACTAAGGGGGTAATTCTCCTTCCCTGCAATAAAACCATCGATGCCGCTGGAATAGCTAAGCTCTTCTTTGATAATGTGTTCAAACGGTTCGGACTCCACGACTCTGTTATTTCTGACAGAGGTCCCCAGTTCGCATCCGCCTTCGCCCAAGAGCTAGCCAGACTCCTCCAGTATGACACCCGCCTCTCCACCGCCTATCACCCCCAAACTGATGGCCAAACTGAGCGAACTAACCAGGAACTCGAAACCTACCTTTGCATCTTTTGTTCCAACAACCCGAGTGCCTGGTCTGAGTTCCTGACAACCGCAGAGTTCCATCACAACTCCGTCCCCCATAGCTCCACCAAAGTATCGCCCTTCTCCCTCCTTTTAGGATATGAACCTCGTGCCTACCCCTCCTTGGGAAAAACCTTCATCCCTGCCCTCTTGAATCGCCTCTCCTCCCTTGCCCAAGCCAGAGAAGAAGCCTTGGCCACTCATGAGTCTGCTAGATTGGCAATGACTCGCCACTCCACACGTTCGTTCTCCCCCTGGAAGGTAGGGGACAAAGTTTGGCTCGAAGCCACCAATCTCCGCATTCCTTACCCTTCCAAGAAACTTGCCCCAAAACGACATGGACCTTTTGAGATCTCTCGGGTCCTATCACCGATTACCTACCAACTTTGTCTTCCCCCCACTTGGAGGATTCATGATGTGTTCCACGCTTCACTTCTATCTCCATTCAAACAAACTGATGCACATGGACCATCATTCCCTAGACCACCGCCCATATTGATTGCTGATGAAGAAGAATACGAAGTCGAGGCACTCCTCGCACACCGGAGCTCCCCTGGCCGATACAAGTACCTGACCGCATGGAAAGGGTACGGCTCGTCGGAAAACACATGGGAACCCGAAAGTAATCTCCGTCATGCCTCCCTCATTCTATCTAAATACAAGAAAGACCATCACCTACCTTAGTTTCCGATGTACCTAGTTCTTCGTCCTTTTATTCCCCTCCTCTCCACCCTCCTCTTCATCACTCTCCTCGCCGCTTTCTTCACTTTATACTGGTTTTACACCTGAACTCCCCCACCATGTCCATCCCCACCTCACCTCGTTCCTCCGCTTCCTCCTCTATTTCTGCTGCCTCCGTTTGTCGAGCCACCCTTCGCAACATCCCAGTGCAAGCTATCCACCTCCCTCGCGTCGCTGCACACTCCCTCTACGCCGCCATCCTGTCCGACCCAACCCTGGTCCTCGCCCTCGAGGCTCTTCCCTTGTACCTGGAAGATGAGATCTCCCAGGAACTAGTGTGCCTATTTCATGATAGTTCTCTCACCCAAACCCTTCATTTTCGTGCCGCTCCTCTTGACAACCCTACTAGTTATGGCCTCCCTCTTCGTCTTGCGATCAATCGCATTCCTGAAAGAATTCTTTCTGTTCTTCATTTACAAGGCTTTCACGTTTTCGTTGCTCAACTACCGGTTGACCTTGTTTACCCCCCATTCAGTACCATCTTTTCTGCTCTCCCAGTCCAGGATCGTGACAACTACGTCTCTCGCGTAGTCTCCCTCTCTCATCTGGGCTTAATCTCCCAACCTCTGTCCCCTCGGAGTTCATCTTCTCCTCCCCTTCCGGTTCCAACTTGCATCGCCACTCCCTCCCCTGCCTCCCTATTCGTCGCTGCCACGGAGTCTACTCTAGTTGATTCCCATCCTGTCGACTCTCAGTCCTCCTCTTCTGGAGAGATTGATGAGACGATTCACCTCCCTGAGCAACCATATGTGATAGTCCTTCCCAACAGGACTTCGGTCCTCTCCTCCCCCACTTGTGTCCTTCCTCGGTCCTTTCTTCTCCCACCTGCCCCGGCATACTCTCGATGCCATAATTGTCGTCAGCTGGGACATTACCTGCAGGACTGCCCCACACATTCTTGCCCCCACTGCCACCAACTCGCTCCGGGCCATCGTGTGCGAGAATGCCTTATCACCCAATGTGGGATTTGTCTATACTGGGGACATGGAGACCGAGCTTGCCCCACTCTCATTTGCTCAGGTTGTGGTCGATCTGGTCACACCATTGGCGACTGTCTGTTCGAGCACTTTACTCCTGAACAGGCTACCTCCATCTACGGAGGAGGGGGAGTTTCTTCGGGTTGAACCTGGGGTTCGACTGTACGAGAGGGGTAATGTTACGATTTTCTCCCTTTCGTCGTGCTTGTTCCTTATTTGTATCAAGTCCCTTCACTATGCTGGCCCCTGGGGCCTCTTCCCTGCCTCCTACATATTTGTCCTCTTTGTTTTCGGCCCCCAATCTTCTGCCATTCTGATCCTTTAGTTCTTCGGAACTATCTCCCTAGTTACCATCCCTGTGCCTTGATGGCCATCTTTCCTTTGTCATCTTTCCATCCGATTCCATAGGCTTCCTTACTTACATAAGTTAGCCTATATATACCTTTACCTTCGCATGTATATTCTTTACTCTTGCTCTACGCAATATCAGCGTACCTTGTGTCCCTCGAGTCCTCAGTCCTCTGAGCCTTAGTCCCAGCCCCCTCGCCTCTGTCAGGAAGATTCCTTAGCTCTCCTAGGTGTTTGGGACGCTGTCGACCTCTTCGTGAGAGTCCACCCCATTCACAGGTTGCTTGAGCGACACAAGTGTCCGCTCTGCGTAACAAAAGAGCAAGAGTCTC
>JBBPTT010000768.1:0-16995 GCA_038094175.1 Boletellus aff. lepidospora
CGTCGTGCACTGCCCCGAACGGACCACCGATGTCATACTTTGTAGCCGCCCACTGATTTTCTCACGTCCATTATCCTGGTTATCTACCTCCATCACTGCCATGGCCCAGCCGACGGTCAACGTGGGCGTCGTCCTTGCCGACGCTGGACACAGCGCTGACACCGCCCACAGGTATCTGGCATCTCCAATTTCACCACCGAAGCGGAATTGCACGACTTCTTCAGGTAGGCAGCACCCTCCGAGTCTGATCTGCGACCCCTCACCCGCACATGGCCCAGCTTCTGTGGAAAGTACGTAGCAGTACACCACGACACACACACACCTTCTCAGTACCATGTAGGATCGAGTCCATCGACATCAAAGGCGATGAGGGTGCACCGAAAAACGCGACCATCACGTTCGAGAAGCATTCTGCAGCCCACACCGCGCTCATGGTACAATCTGTGATTCAATGGCGATACGTTTTGACTCGCCTCATCACAGTTGAACGGTGGCCGCATTGGCGAAAGCAAAATCACTGTCACTTCTGAGGTTGTGCACGCAGATCACCGTGATGTTGAGGAGAGCCACCCCCACATCGGACAGCATGACAAGCCACGAGCTGGTAGTAAGTACAACACCGACGACCCGCCACTCGTCTGATCATTCTTTCGTTTAGTTGCCGCAGAATATCTTGCCAAGGGCTACGGGCTCTCTGACGACATCCTCCAGCGCGCCATTGATATTGACAGTGCGTGTTCTGCAGAGCGCACCGAAGGCCTATTCTGATCCTGCTGCAGACAAGCATGGAATCTCCAAGAGATTCTTGTCATTCATGTCCGGCCTAGACTACTCTGTCGGTCAGCGTGCCTTGGGCCCTCAGCAGACCGTTTCAGGCAAAGTCCAGTCTACCCTCAAGGACGCCCATACGAATGTGAAGAGCGTCGACGAGAAAAAGGGCTACTCAAAGACCGCGAATGAAGTATGTCTCTTCTCTTTTTTTTTCCCTTTCCTGGCTCACGGACAACCCCCCCTCCTCCTAGTACTATACGAAAGCCCTCACTTCTCCCTTTGGCAAGTCCGTCTTGTCCTTTTACACTTCCACAAGCAAACAAGTGCTTGACATTCACGAGGAAGCGCTTCGTATCAAGGCGCACAGTACTGCACCTACTGCAACCGGTCCCCCCGCTCCTACGCCGGTCTCACCCCCTTCCGAGCAGCCCCCGCCTTCAAAATAAGTTTGCTACGACCTTGAGATGTTCCGAGACAGGACCTCCTTCAGACTAGTGTATTTGTAGCGTCGACGATGGTCATTCAGAAAACTGAACAATATCTCCTTTGAATTTGGCTAGTAAACAGGAAAGCTCAGTGAGCTGCTTTTGCACGCGTTCGATATCTGCGCGCCTTGCCAACGACCCCGCCTTTCTCTGTGGTGGCGACGATAAGACGCAAAGGTCTGTTTTACCTGGCTCAACGTCAGCCGTCTACCAGACAGCCACCAACGCAGGATCATTGGTTGGGCCAAGTCAGCGTCCAGCGTCAGCGACGCCCGGTTCACATATCGGAATTGTTATCCTCTGTGACTTTAACACGACACTGCGATTGCATCAGAGCCGGGCGACGGTTTCTGTGATAAACATTCTGAACAGTGTGATCAGAACATGCGGCATCAATCGTCCAAAGAAGGCGCACGCGGACGAAGACATCCCATCGCGCTCTCAAACGAACCAACGACGCGTACGACCTAGCATACTTCGACGATCAAGCTTTCAGATGGTAGGAACTGGTATCCGGTAAGGCATCCACGCACCACCAGAATATCTGAATTGCTGGGGCTTTTTATATCGTCGTCCCTGAGGACGGTTCCGTGAAACGCTGTCTACGACATTAGTGATATGCAAGTGCATGATTGCACGGACGACGCTCGCTCGGACACACGTCGAACGAGGACATCCACTCACCATGGACGTCATCGGAGAACGAGACGAGGCCAAACACGACCGGGTGACGTGTGAGCCCAAACGCACGGAGACCCTCGAGGCCCAGATCGACGGATGCAGCCACACTGCGACACATCAGCATCACTGGACCAACGTCTCTCGATCACCATAGAAGCAGCGCTTGCTCGGCAGCATCGTGACAGGCGGACGAAAGAACGTCGTCTCCGTCAACGTTGAACCATCGGGCACCGATATGCCCCAAGGAGGGCACGAAAAGGGCCGTGTATTGCCCATGTATGCCATGTGGACGGACAAGCTCGATGTCTGTCGCATTGTCGACAATACACCACGGTTGGCCGTGTTGCATGCTGTCAGTTGCATGTGCGTGTTGTGTCCGTCCATCGATGGCAAATGGCAGCCATGCGTGGGCGACAAGGGACCCTGTGGAACGACCAGAGACCAAACCTTTGGGTCGATCGGAGGGACGGGGGACTATACGAACACCCGTAGAAAGGTTCAGGTATAGATCTATGGGTCAGTAGCCGACGATGTGCAAAGGAGATTGCATGACTCACAGCGCGATAAACCGCGCGAGAACGTAGAGGCAATGAGCCACAGCGATGTGGTGCGCAATGCTACAATGTGGAATGGATAGGGGCCCATGCGAGAATTGTGTGAAAGACCAATGGACGTCACCTAGATCGAGGAACGAGCGGCGGAGGGGGGGGAGGCGGACAGGATATCTGTTGGTGGATTTTGAGTGGCAGGAGTAAGAAAATAGCTCACGACAATGGCGTGCATGCGACCTTGAAGTACGACGGGTGCCCATGGTCGGTATATCGTCGCATCCCAGCAGAAGGCTATGGGTGCCAAACAGAGCGGGACGACATCGTCGACCGCCGTTGTGCACTCAGGTGACCCGACACGCAACAACCCCTAGAATAGGATCAGGCCGTTTGGAATGACCAATCTGGGCTCGTAGAACACACCGAATCAAAATGCGTCTTGCATCCGGTCTCCGGGACACTACAGCGGCTACGGGACCAACGTAGCCCAAGGCGAACCGGCTCGGACACAGCCGTATGGCCATTAGGGAGGAATAGAACACGACCGTTGCCCTCCCTACGATCAACGCGTGTTTGATGATGACCGGCTTCCTCTGATCCATGTGGTGGCCCGCGCAAAGGGTTCTCTTGTCGAGCGCGCCCAAGCCAGTCTCGCTCTGCTGGCACAGCCCTGCGATCCCAACGACCCAATGACCGCCGAATGTGCACCAGCAACGAATCCGTGCGCACCAGATCGCGCTGACCCGCGTCCATTAGTCCATGTTTGAGTGTGGACGGCACCGCGTTAACTGCTCAAATCACCCTTGGCGCGTCCTCGATGCGCCGTCCCTGTGGGACGTTCCTGGAACGGCTAACGGCAGACTCGAGACATTGCCTGAGCATTTATCTGAAGCCCGGGGGGGGGGGTTACGCGCGTGAGAGCGTGGGCGCTGCGGAAACGAGAACACGGCATGAGTGCCTGTTCGCCCTTGGAGACAAAAGACGCAGCGCTGTCGGCAGCTCCACAACGTGTGCCTGCAGCTCTTTCGAAAAAACCTTGACAGCGCCTCGCGCGACTCGGATCCGCAGCACGTCCGGGGAGCACAGCCCGGTCCGGGCGGGGCCGGGCAGGAGCAGATCCCGCCCTTGAACTTTGCAAACTTGGAGCAGGGCGCAACGCCCGGTCAGGTCTGCTTTGACGACCGTCCCAGCAACTTCGTGCGATCGATTCGTGAGAGCCAGCATCGCGCTAATCCGCTTTCAGGTCCGTCCGGCCGTCCGACCGCAGCAATCCAAGGGTAGTTAAATAAACTACGTCTCGTAAAACGCCCCTTTCATTTAACTTATCTTCCACGGCTTTGACCACACATCCTCCGTCATCGTTCACAGGACTACGGGACCGGGTTTACCCGGACTTCCAGCAGCCCGCCATGCGGCGAGAACCAGATCAACGACGTCTTCGACGCCCTGTGCCTTCTTCACGCTCGTAAATATGGTAGGGCCGTCCCCACGCATGATTCTCGAATCACGTTGCATCACTTCCAACGACGCGTTCACATACTCGGCAATATCGATCTTTTGTGGACAACTGTCGTAAGCCGTGGGCCAAGCGAGAAAAAAAAAAAGGACATATGACCCAACCTTGTTTATCACCAAGAGATCGGATTGGGAGATGCCTGGTCCACCCTTGCGTGGAATCTTGTCCCCACCCTGCAAGTCCGGTACGTGACTGGCTCGTAGGATCCCCGAGGAGAAAAGAAAAGGGCACACACGGCAACATCGATCACATATATGATATAATCTGCCAGCTCGCGTGAGTAGTTTGCGGCGAGGTTGTCCCCACCGCTCTCCACAAAAAGAAGCTGGCATCCATATTTGGCCTGCAGCGTCTCGAGCGCCCCCAGGTTGGCACTGATGTCCTCGCGTATCGCCGCGTGTGGGCACCCTCCCGTCTCGATTGCGAGTATACGTGAGGATGGCAACGCCTCGTTTCTGATCAGAAACTCTTGATCTTCTCGAGTGAATATGTCGTTCGTCACGGTGGCTACGGGTGAACTGTTCAGGACGAGATGCCGTGCGATAGAGACACGAGGCCTGCATGCCAAGGGTCTCTCACCGATGTTGTATTCGCCACGGAGACGCTTGCATAAAGCGAGCGTGAGGGCCGTTTTTCCAGACCCTACCGGCCTGGAAGGAAACGATGAGGCGGGATCACTCGGCACGCCCACTGCGTACCCGCCGATTCCGACCGTGAAGCCCCGCTCGTTGAAGTTCCGGAAAGTATAATCGGGAAGATCGCGCTCGGCAAACTTGCCTGGGTGATCGTGGAGGACACGGAACGGAAAGTGGACGCGCGAACCGACACGCACCTGGGTGATCAAGGTGATCGTGTGTGTGACCGTGCTCACCGCCGTGGTCGTGGCTGTGGACGACCCCGCCATGCTCGTGCAACGAGGCTGGGGTGATCGCCGAGCTGAGATTGTTGATGAACGGCACGCTCATGAGGCTAAACCGAGCTATCGACGGAGCGAGCTGAGATTAGATGGACGAGACATTCGGAAGTTCCCGTTTCGGGGTTGGCCGCGACGACGAGCGTGTGTGGATGAAGCGTGCGTTGGTCGACTACCCCAGCTCGGAGGACGAGGAGCAGCCAGCGCAGCAGCAGCAGAAGAGGTCCAAAGGTCTGCTGGGACCAGGCCGACACACGAGGCTCCCACCCTTGTCGGCGTCGCTGACCGCACCGGCACCAGTGGACAACCCAACACTGCACCAAGGCCGCGTCCGGACGGTCCCACACGTGGAAGGGCAGTATGCGGCGTACATCTACGTGCCGCTCGTTCTGCATCACAGGGACGCGCTCTGCCAGCTGGTCAAGGACGCGCTGACCCTCGCCAGGACCCACGTTCCCTCTCTCCATGCCATCGGGAATCAGGAACACGACGGCGTCAAGACCGCCCGATGGGAGCTGCACATCTCTCTGTCGCGTCCCTTGTTCCTGCGGGCGCATCAACGCGAAGCATTCAAGCAGGCGGTCAAACAGGCAGCTTCCTCAATAGCACCGTGCGTCCGTCTCCAGCTCTGAGCGCACACCGAACGATGACCTCGACTGCGCGCAGTTTCGACGCCTCGTTCAGCACCTTTTCGGAGCTGACGAACGACGAAAGAACGAGGACGTTCTTGGCCCTCCGAGTCGGCGCGGGCCATGACGAGGTGACTGAATCATCAGCAGGCGCTCGGCATGCTGCCACTGCACATCAGTTCCTGACGATCCACTTCAGCTGCGCCGCTGTCTGAACCTTCTCGACCCGACCCTCCGCGCTCTGCGACAGAAAGAGTTCTATGATGATCCAAAATTCCACGCTTCGATCGCATGGGCGCTTTTGGAGAAGACGCCCCCGTCGTCCCGTGCAGTCTCGCCCGCCGCGGCCAAGGGATCGGACGAGGCCACTCGGTCAGCTCGTGCGACCCCCGAGGAGCAGCTCGCGCGATTGCCCTCTCCAGGCGTCGTAGAACGGTCGTCCGACGACGTCCAACGCATCCCTCGCTTCCCACGCGCTCTCGTACCTTCGCTCGATGAGGCATACGGCGCCAAGCTCTCCCAGGCACGAACCGGCGGCTTCGTGGTTGATAGGATTGCAGTGAAAATCGGGCGGGACGTCTTTACGTGGCCGCTGAGTGGTGTGAAGTAATCTGCGTCTGGTTCCTGCAGGTGCACTGTATCACACAGGTTCGTGGCGGGAATTCACCGGTCGTCATGGCGCATATAGGCATGTTGGCCCAGCTATCGCAGAGACATTTATTGGGGAATAATGAGTTACTCAAACATGGTGTGACCGGAGTTTTTTCAAAGCAATGAAGGTGTCAGCTGGTCGGGCGGGGACCTTTTCGAATGGAAAAGGGCATAAACGACGTTCAATCAACCTGAGCACGACATCGCGGGCCTATAGGGTATGGTAGCCATGCGAATCCATCAAAGGTTAACTTTTGGAGTACGTCCACTTTGGATCTAGCTCGACAAGGCAGAGAGACGGAATGGCGGATGACAACGCAACCAACTGAATCCTAATCAGCTGCATCGGTTTGCCGGTGGCCGGTGGCCACCGAACCCTGATTCGTACTATGTAAGAAGAGAGGGTTCCAACGACTCGTTTAGCGGTAGTAAATTACCATCGGTCAATTGCAGATAGGAAAGGAGCCGAGAGAAGAGAACCAAACCCGGACCTATTGAACGGGTATAACCCCCGGTTTTCAAGTCCGAGATTTACAGGCGACAGTAGTTCGTTACACGTCGGTTATGCAAGGATACGAACCGCGTCCCGGTCGGTCAACGTGCTCACCCGGTCATGGAGAGCGTTCTTCGTCCTCGGGACGGACACTGCGGGAGGGGCTTGACGACCAGCGCAACGTTTCTCCCACTCCCGGTAGACTGATCGAACAAGTTGACCATCTCCACCTCCACCTCTCGGCCGCCGTCGCTCATCGCACCCAACTCCTCCCGCACCCAATCACGACGGTCGAGAAGGATCAGAGTCTCGATCAGCGGGCCCAGTATGCAGCGGAGCGTCTGCAGCACCGACAGCGCACTCTCCATCTCCAACCGAGCGGGCTCATGGACGAACCAGTCCGGAAGGGGCGTGCTGACCGTCGCGACGTCGATGCCCAGCTTGTCCGTGGCGCGCTCCACAAACGTGGGCCAGTCGCGATACGCCCCGTCGTTGAGCTTTCCCAGTCGGCGGCCCGCCAACGTCTCTCCGAGACCGGGTCGGAGGGCTCGTCCGGGGGGCGTCGTGTCATTGGGCACCGCGTTTGATGGCGCGACCGCCGCTTGCAGCAGGGGTTGGAAGAGCGCTCGATAGACGACCTTGCGCAAGGCCAGTTCGGCGCCCTGTTTCGCGTCGTCGCCCTCCAGCCACTGCGAGGGCACCTGGGCGGCCAGATGGGCGGACGCGACCGCCAGCCTTGGGATCGGGTCCAAGTCCCGAAGGGGCTTAGACAAGGGGAAGTCTGCAATCTGGGCGCATTCATACCGGGCGCGAACAGCCCCAGGCATATATGTGGCGCGCACCAGAAGGGGACATTAGGTTGTAGCAGCAACCTACGACGACGACGGAGTGGGGTATCCACCCACGCTCGACGTTCTTGGCCTGTAGTGCTCGGGCCCGGCTTGACAGAAAGGTACGTAACACGTCGACGGTCAGCGAGCCACAAGCATGAAGTGCGACCAACGTCACAGGCACGACGTCGGGGTGTACCGGCGAATGGTGTGTACCAAGGTCGTCGTGCTTGTGGATTCCTAAAGGATCGGCGAGCCAAGCGGTCAGGGACTCTTCTAGCGTCTGTGGGGAGACGTGTACGGTTCGATGGCTGAGTGAACCCTTGCGGGCGTCGGCCGAAGGCTGTGGATGTGAGTCGTTGACTGGGGGATTTTCTTGTTGTGTCGACTCCGCTCTGGGATGGCCTGATACGTCCGTGGCGGGTTTTCTACCGTCTTCGAGATTCGAGCGGTGTGCCCTCCTGAATTTACGGGTCGCTTCCCTGGACGTCCATCGATTGGCACCAGACGTCTGGTTCTCGTCGTTATCCAGAGCAAGAACGTGAAAGCCCAATTCTTGAAGTGCTCTGGACAGGTATCCCTAGTGACGGCTGTTCAGTCGATGATCATGCTACGTCTAGGCCAACTCACCTGGCCGGAACCGACGTCCACCGCGTGCCAAGTGGATCGTGGACTTTCAGAGTGAACCATGTGACGAACGTACGAGAACATGCGATCGACCTCGTGCTCTTTTTTGGGCGACATGCGATACGAGCGATCGCCCACAGTGCGCGTTTCGTACGCTGGTGCCCGGGGGAGAAACCGTCGCTCAGAGTGACTGTGGAGCAGAGAACACGACGGACCTGACGGGGTGCGCTGGAGCTGCAGGTCGCGCACGGAATCGACCAAGGAACAAAGCTGGGGCGGAATCTAGAGGCTGGGTCGTCGACCCTGAAAACGCGGTCGACGAAGCGCGTCACTCACGTCAACGCGGGGCCCGTCGTGGCTGGTGGGGCGCATAAAGTAGCGCAGCAGCTCCAGCCAGGCTGGCGGACGCCCCGGATGGACGGCGGGGTAGTTGGATGCCCAGGCCCACCACGACGACCACGAAGACGGGCGTTCTCGCGTCGTCGCGTCGTTTGGGTGGACGGAAAGTAAAGCAGCGACGGGGGGCGAGGCCATTTTCTGGACGATGGTGACGGTGTCGGCATCGTCTGGACGCATTCTGGACCGTGCGCACGCTGGCTCGACGTCGTCCGCGCTTACGATACGCACTGGCAAAGGCCCGTCCAGCCTCGCATGTCGCTCCCACTCGCCCCACTCGTCCTTTTGGTGCTCGTCCTCACTGCGTGCTATGTCCTGGCGGACCTCATCGTGCTGCTCTTGCGGCAGTACTTGTCGCCTCTGCAGCGTCTGTGCGGTCCGCCCAGCCCGTCGCTTCTCTTTGGAAACCTGCGCGAGATGTACGACCAAGAAAACACGGGTCTCCTCTACGACTGGGATGCGACCTACGGACCCACTTACGCCTACAAAGGCTTCTTTGGAGGGCCTCGGCTGCTGACGACAGACCTGGCCGCACTCGCCCACATCCTCTCCCGTTCCGACACGTATCAAAAGCCAGACTTTGTCCGCGACAATCTCGCAGCGATGGGTGCGGGCACAGAAGGTGTTCTCACCACCGAAGGGGACGTGCACAAGAGACAGGTGGGCATGCCTCTTGCCGTTTGCCGTGTGCGTTTTGAGCTGTTTCTCCGTAGCGCCGGATATTGGTGAGCGGTCTTTCTCGCCACAAAACGTTCACATAGGCGTCACCGTTCGTAGACGCCCGCGTTCACAGCAGCGAACGTCGAGCGACTGCACCCGGTGTTCAGGGACAAGGCTTCCGAGGTGCGTGTCTCCCTCTCTGGTTGTCGGCATCGCTGTGAGCAATGGCCATCCCTATCAAGCTGCGTGATGTCTGGATTCACCTCTCCAAGGACCGTTCGGAGCCAATCGACGTCTTGACGTGGCTTTCTAGGGCCGCCCTGGATGTCATCGGGATGGCAGGTATGTGCTTCGCTGGCCTAGCCCCATTGGTCTAAGCGATCTTCGATGGGGTGAGCCAGGCTTCGGATACCGCTTTAACGCCCTCTCGGGCCAAAGCGACGAGCTTGCGGATGCATATCAGCTGATATTCACTACAGCCAAAAAACTTCAACTGCGCACCATCTTCGAAACATGGATCCCGTTGCTCCGCAAGTTCGTGCGTCACATCGGACTATGTTATCAATTGATCACCCCGTGACAGCCTGTCATGATCAACAGCGCACTCATTCCGACGCCATGGATAAAGCGCGTCATCACCTGATCCGCATTGGTCTCCATCTGATCCATGAGCGCAAGGCGAGGATTGATGCTGAAGCCCGGCTTGGCAACGATAAACGGGATTGCTCGCTCCCCTTGATCGAGCCAGATCTGCTCAGCGTCCTTGGTATGCATACCGGTCCCGTGCGGAGCGTGCGTCGCCCTGAGACTCGTTCGCAGTTCAGTCGAACGCGGCTTCGTTTGCCTCTCGGCAGATGACCACTTCCGAGGTTTTATGTCAGATATCGACCTTCCTCATAGCGGGCCACGAAACGTCGTCTTCCGCGCTTACGTGGTGCCTGTATGCGCTGGCAGGCGCGCCGCAGTGTCAGAGCCGTTTGCGGGAGGCGATTCGCACCGTTGACTCGGGTTCTCCGACACTGGACGAGGACATTTCCAAGCTTGAGTATCTTGATTGGGTCGTGCGTGAGACACTCAGATTCCATGCCCCTGTGACCTGGACGATGCGGGTGGCAACGGAGGACGACGAGATCCCCGTCCATCATCCGTTCAGGGATCGGTGCCAGAAGCTGAACACGACGATAAAGGTTGCCAAACACGACATCATCACCATACCTATTCAAGCGATTAATAAAAGCTACTCTATATGGGGTCAAGATGCACACATTTTCAGGTACGGGTTACTCTGGGTTTTTGTTGGCCCTGAGGTGCGCCGCATCTCACATCAGTGGCGCTTCTGCAGACCCGAAAGATGGAGGAATCCACCGGAGGGCAGCAAGGCAATTCAAGGGTTGTATTCGAACACGCTGACGTTTCTGAGCGGAAACCGCGGATGTATAGGTTATAGGTTTGCGCTGGCCGAGTGAGTGATACGATCGCAGTCGCACCCCCATTTCCCCTGTTGCCGGTGGCGTCCTTCCGTAGGGATCGTGGTCGTTTGGCGGCCTGGTTCTGCGCAGTGTGTGCTTTCTTTAGGTTCGTTGCCTTGCGGCGAGGGACCAGGTTGGTTGGGACGTACTGGGTGTTGTGTTGTCCGGAAACACTGACCTTGGCCCTGGGCAAAAGGAGGGATGTACGTATGCTGATCCTTTTGGCATGCAGGATCAAAACGTTTCTTTTCGTGCTCGTCCGTGATCTAGAGTTCACGGTCGACCCTTTGGTGGCTGTTGAGAAGACGTTCAAGTGAGTGTGTTTGTCCGTCTGGCGTTCTCCGAGCACTTTAATTATCCGGGGCTGTGTCGATGGGCTTCTCTCTCTTGTCCCGTGTTTCATGTTAGACGAGTGCTCTACCGTCCAAAACCCATTCGGTATGCAAGTGAGCTGATTGTGCGGACCGTTTTTTCTTGTCGCAGCGTCGTCGCTCGTCCTGTGGTAAAGTCGCAGGCCACGTCTGGGAACAATATGCCCCTTTTCATCCGCTCGGTGTTTGCGAAGAACGGCGACGAACCTAAACTAGGCGCCGGTGAAACGTAACGTTTACGCATTCGCCCTTCTGTCTTGGTATGGGATGGTGCATCTCGTTATTTATCTCCTCAGGAGCCGTAAGGACCATGGGTGGCTAGAGGAACGTGTCCGCGGGAACGGCGAGACGGACGACGCGATCGTTGTATCAGATTGTGGGAAGACATCCATGCCGGGTTACTGGCACCAACGCGCCGCACGACGTTGGTGCGCCTGCAGGAGGAGAGGACGCTTGGGCCGCACGCGCGCCGTTGTTCGGCATGTGCAGTAGAGTTTGCCCCTAAGAGCGTGGTCGTTAGCGGACGATCGCAGATCATATCGATCTGCGGGCCGGCGCGTTCACGTAGCTGCTGACTCGAGCACGTACGTTGCACGCTCACCTCACTCGGTCCCAAGGGCGCGTCTTCTTTCGGTTTTCCCCATTCGATCTCTTTCTCGCGCTTCCAGGGGGCGGGGGGAAGGGGCGACATTGTCCGCAACCTTGACTCAGCGCGTTCTCACTGGGCGGGGAGGGGCGCGTTGGGAACGGTGGCCAAGCAGATGCACAGGCGCAGCCAGCCCGGCAGCGAGCGGCGCCAAGAAAAGCACCACCGAGCCGGCCACGCGGGCAGAGACGGTCATCTGGGGGTCGTCATCGCAACCCCGTGCGCCCTGGAAAGCGTTCCAGAGACGCTGCACACCGCGTCGTGAGCACCTGGACGGAGCTCACCCGGGTGCACCGACCACGCCCGTGTCTGCGTGCGTCGACGAGGTGCTCGCCGCGGCGCGCCGTCCCGTTGACGCTCGTCTGTCTTTATCCTTTTTCTCTCACCCGCGTTCTCCTCCTCATATGACGCTTCCAGGCGAGACCGTCCATTTGAGGGTGCACCGTCTGGGCCGGCCACGTCGCCACCTGGAGCGATAGCGGAGTGGCGGAGTTATGGGAGGCGCACGTGCCAGGTCCGAGTTCCCCCGTCCACATGTGTGTGTGCGTCTGTTTGTTATTTCCATTCTACTTCATTGCCCCTTTTGTCACGCCGGGATCTCTCTGAGCCAGCCAGGGTCCGAAAGTGGCTGGCCTTCCCCCCCAGCTCGCCGAATCTTCCATTCCGCGTCCTAAATTGCGTGCACGCGCCATCGTATGATATGCGTGCGCGCGCACCTGCGCAAGCGAGCGAAGCGTGCGCACAGCACTCGCGATCGCAAAGTATTTTAAAATACAAGGGATCGGGTCACGAGCATGAAACGCTACATGTAATTTTTTTTTTTTTGGTAAAACACGATAAACGAAATACCACTCGTTCGGCTCGATCCGTCCGACGCGCACATGGAGAGCGAGGGGGAGGGGGGGAAGGGCGCACACACCGCTAGCCGTACCCGCGAACGTGCGCCGTTCGCCTCGAGGCTCGCCACGCCGTGTGTTTTTGCCGCGCACGCGCCGTACGGAGGTGCGGATGACGTGGGCGGTTGGGGGTCCGGCTCGGGCGTTGTTGTCGACATGCGATCGTCGTACAACATGCGCGGTGCGGATGACGTCTATTCAGGGCTGGGTGTCCTACCCCCGGCCCCCTGCATTCGTCTCTCCCGTGCGCGCCGTGACCGGCCGAGACGAGAAACCGATAGCGACAGGTTCGCAGTGTCCGAAGAATCGGCGTGAGCTTGGCCCTCACTTCGCTAGAGAGAAAAGATAACGATAAAACAGAAAAAAACATTGGCCAAACCGATTGACTGTCGTCGACCGGGCAGTGCTGTGTGGCCGGTGGGGCGGAACGCGATCGAATGGCGACTATAGGAGCCAAAACGAAACGAAAATAAAGAGGCTGTTCGATTCGAAATGACTTGGGTTCTGGCGCGATTGTCCTCTCTCCTGTGCGCGTCCAATCGCCGTCGTGCTCCTCTCTAATTTGGCGTAGCCGGCCACCGTATCAACCCGGTGGCATGGCGCGTGCGTGTTGACGTGGCGGGACGTCCACCCGTCGCCCGACGGAGATAATCACACATGGCCCTCGCCAGCCACACAACACGCGCGCGCATTCTGAGGCGCTCTCGGCTAGCGTGCATATCATCGTCGTGTTACAGATAGGCTCTGCCACCAGACCCGAACAGGGCGACGAAACAAAGAAAATATGCAGGCGATCTCACTGGTGGGTGTGGATCGCGATCGCGTCGTCTTGCGTGACGAACCCCTGAATTGCCCGTACCCCCCTCCTCGTGTGTTCTCCAACCCCCCCTCCCCCTTTTTTTGTTTTTTGTTTTTTGTTTTTTTTCAGCCAGTTGTGGTCGGCTGGACGGATCCACGGGAACCCAACGAGACAGGTGTTTGAACAAAGGACGGGCCTGGAACCGCCCGAACCCGCAGAGTCGATCCGTCCCGCACGCTCCTTTCTCCCCGCCAGCCACGACACGCGCTCGACTTTGTCGTGTCTGCCAAGGTCCGTCGAGGACGCGCGCGTGCGGTGCGTGTGCGTGTGCCACATGGGCCACGTCGGAGTCCTGCGCACGCGTTCGCTCGAGCGCGTGCGCAAGTGACGACAAGACCCTCCCAGTCGCTCGGTCTAGCCATTCGGGGATCGCTGGCGCCGTTGGCGAAGACAACAAGATGTATAAAAAAAAAAAAAAGAGGCTGTGAGCCCGACGATAAAAAAAAAAACGATAATAATAACGGGGCGTCGCGTAGCCAGACGCGCGAGGATGACGGACACGGCTGGACCTCTCCCTTGTCCCCTTTTTTCGTCCCCCTGCCGCGAATGGGAAGGCGATGGCCGAGCTGCCCGCTGGCGGTGCGATGACGCACCGTGACGACTTTTTTGAGCGTGACGCTGTACGACTGCGCTGCGAGGCTGTTTGACCAGCCCGCCGTGTCCGTTTCCGTTCGGTCCTCATCGGCCCACTTTTATTTCGTTCGTCCTCCCCCCCCTTTTTTAATTTTTATTTGGCCCACATCCCCGGGCAACCCCCTCCGCGTGTCATTCCTGAAAAAAAAAAGAGAGAGAGAGATCGGTCGACGAGTGGATTTGTCGTCCATTGGCAATATGTACGTTCGGGCCGAGTCGCGGGTCGCAAGAGAGCGAGCGACGGAGGCCCGGAGACGTGTCCAGTGGTATAGCCCTGCACCCCCTCTTCCCCTCCCCTGTCCCTCCTCGGGGCGCGCGCTGAGCCCCGGCCGACGATGATCGATGGGTCCAGCAGGGCTGGGTTCCATTCCGCCACCCTGGCATGCACCACACCGCCATCGCGCGATCGGATGGCGACTCGGGTGCGTGGTGTAAGAGGATACCGAAAAAAAAACATAGACGAAAACGACAACAAAAAGGACACGAAGCGCGACGCCACCACCGGCGCAGCGAATTTCAAACTTGGGGGGGATCTGACCCAATTTATTTCTTGTCAAGCGCGCCGACGAGTATCACATGTGCCGGTGGAGCGCCCGCGGACGTGCATGTGATGCGGCAGGGATGTTGTGCATTTACGCGCCGTGCAAGTGGAAAGAAGCCCGAGGACTGGGCACAGACGAAATAAAAAGAAGGGAGCGAAAAAAGAACCGTCCGTTTCTGCGACGGATGCAAGAAGGCGAGAAGCGACTAGGTAGTTTAGCTAAGTCGGTACGTACTTAATGATACTACTAAAATTACTGTTACACGCAGCGGTGCTTCGACATCAAACGTGTCAGGTTTCCCCCTGTCCACGTTCGATGCAGCTGGCCACCCTGTGTCGGATTAATGCGGCCCTGCGTACGAGGACCCGGGATGGGTCGACGCATGCGGCTGACCCTCCCCGTAGTAGCTGTGTTCCGTGCTGTGCCCCGGCAGCCGTTCCGTTCCCTGGGTCGGGCTGGGCAGGAAGCTGGGCGACAGCGACGACTGGTGGTGGTGCTGCGACGAGTACATCGACTGCCCGTGGGGATGGTGGCCGCCCAGGCTGTGCGGCCCATACGGGCTTGCGGAAAGGGACGACGGCGCAGACATTGGAACCCCAGACGGTATGTAGTGCCCTGCATGGCTACCGCTCCCAGAGTGGTGCCCTTGTCCTGGCACATATCTCGATTGGGCAACGTCAAGGCCGCTCGACGTGGCGTGGTATGGGTGCGACGACCGCTGTGGCAACCCGACAAGATGCCGGTTCGGTCCCAGGTAGTCGGTCGGCGGCGAGTGGTTCTGCTGGAGCGACATGGGGTGATACAGCTGCAGCGACTCTTGCGGCACCGTCGCCCGGCGGGGCTCCAGCATCGAGGCGACCGCGGGCGAGCTCCGTGTCGCGGGGGGATACGGCGCCGAAGTCGTGGGTCCCGATGCTGCCCTGTGTGCGGGCGCCAGAATCCTGCGCCGTGCCTGGTGGTGGGCACCGTGAGTACGGGGTAGCACAGGAGTGAGGGGCGTGTGCTCACGTTGATCATCCAGTTGGACACCTGGCTCATGCTCAGACCGGTGGCATGGCACAGCTGCTTTTTCTCTTCTTCGCTGGGGTACGGGTGGTCCGAGTGACGGTGCAGCCAGGCCTTGAGGTAGTCCGTCGTCTCCTTGGGGAGCTTTCCGCGCTTTTTGGTGGGGCGGTCGACGAGCGTCGACGCGGGGATCGCCTGGGACGCGACGGGGGGGACGGCGGCGGGGGCGGCTGGGGCGGCGAGAGGGGTGCCGAGGACGAGCTGTAGGACGGGCTGGTGGACGGCAGGACGAATTCCGGATTAGGAAAGGACCACTCTTCGGACTTTTGGGCGGCGAGCGGGTACGGCCTTCGATCTTGCTGAGCCGAGATGCGGCTCGCAAACATGGGCGGCTGGCCGATGGGCGCGCCGAAAGAAGAGTGGCGCAGGCCGTCTTCGTATTTAAGCGGCGCGGCGAGCGACGGGTGGCCCGGCGACGAGCTCGGGTGGGCGATCGCAGAAGGCGGGCCAGACCACTCGTCGGACTCGACGTAGTGCGCCTGCTGGCGCAGATCAGGGGAGAGGGAGGACGCGAAAGAAGACATCTGGGACGAGGAAGCGGGTGGGCCCGGAAGGGACGGCTGGGGATAAGGGGAAGGATCAGAGTAATTATTATAATTAAGACGCGCTTGGGACTTTTCTCCGCACTGGTCCTGGGTATCGATGGGCGACGGGAAGTGGTATGTGGGCGAACCGGGCTGGTGGGCGGGATGGGATCTGCGCGTGGCGGGCGGGGGGTAGGGGGACGCCCTGTAGCGGGCGTTCGATGTGGAATCGGAGCTGATGCTGGGGAGCGAGGAGCGACGGCTCTCGGTGCGGAAGGGATCCTCGAACGTGCTGAAGATCGACGGGAGCTGGACCTTGTTGCCGTCGAGGGGGGAGTCGGTGAGGTGCTTGCCGTCGAAATGCCAGGCGTGGGCGTCGGCCGAGGGGGGCCTGTGGTTGCCGTCTGACTGGGGGGACGCGGAGGGGGACGAGTGTTTTCTGTCCTGGAGGGAGGGGATGCTGCTCGCGTCCGTGTCGGGGGCGGAGGCGGTGGAGGCGGACATTCGTCGCTGGGGGAAGCCAAGGTCGGGCTCGGGACTGCAACGACCAAAGGGGAAGCCGAGCAGAAAAGGTGAGTCGGAGCGGCGTGGATGAGGGGAGCGACCCACCAGACGGCCGGGGAGCTGTGGTTTGACAGGTCGTCGGCAAAGGGGAGGTCGCTTTTGGGATCAGCACTGGGACGGGGGCGGGTCAGCGGGGGCGAGGAGGAGGGGAGAGGGAGGGAGAGGAAGAGGGAGGGCGTGACAGGCTGATCTCGATAGATCATGACATATGCCACGCGCTTACGGG
>JBBPTT010000769.1:0-16995 GCA_038094175.1 Boletellus aff. lepidospora
TCAAGGTCTCGTGGACGTTGGGCCACGTTCGAGCAGTCCGCTCTACACGAATGCCCACGTATACCTGAAGATCGATCAGTAACATCACATCTCCTGCGAAGGTACCGAGGTATCACCGCGATTGGCCCAGTTTTGACAGTGGATTCTATCAAGAGATCTCGGAGAGTAGTGCACACGTGTCTGCCACAGTCTGATAATCACTGAGGGTGAGTCCTACGGCGCAGAGAGTCGTGAAGCATCTAACTCAAACCTGACCGAGATCGTCTTTACCCAGCGATAACTAAATTATCTAGATCCATCACCATGATCTCTGCTTCACGTGGTTGCCGAACACTCGTCTAGTGAAGGGCTTTTGGAGCTGACCGCATGTCCTGTCCGCGTAAAGCCTATGGGTAAGCGGGGCGTAGTCCGTTATGAAAGTGCTCGAGAGAAACACATCTTGTTTAGCTTTCAGCGCGATTGTGTTGGGAGACAATGTCGGAAGGTGGGGAATTCGCTGCTCTGGTTTAAAGAATCGTTGCGGATCAGACGACTTGGAGTCTAGTGAAGGCAACCGACACCGCTCGTCGCAGTGGTGTCGAGCGCCGTGATCGAAATTCCCAGAGCAAGCGCCAGCGAATAACAGAAGCACAGAGAACTTTACTATTCCGACGAGCCATCCATCTTCTAAGCCCTTTCGTTGTCGGTGAATGAGGTTGGCACTCTGGCTTCTCACTGTCGAAGCATCGCATCTTCTACGCGCAGCCAATGTAAACGGTGCAGGGACCTCCTTTTTTCTCACAACATATCCAAGCGGCTACGTCTCAACTAGTCCATGACTGTCGGTAACACAGCCTCCGTCGGGAGAACAAGCATATTCAAGTCCTCCAGAAGATCACACAAAGCCCGCGCTCCATGGCAGCCAAAATGAACTTTGAAGTTAGGTTTGGACACCCCTCCACGCGTGTTATGTTGGATGCACTCCAACAACAGCCATTTTGATGAGTACTATCCGCCCCTTGTCGCCGCTCTCCCGGCAGCAGTAGAGGCTTTTCTCTGCTGGGTTGTTATCTCTTACTTCATCCCTTGGAGCGGTCCGACAGACGTGCATGTTCAAGCTCCGGGTTGGGACGGAGGTCGGCTGTGGTCACTGCATCTGGAATGCCCAGCTGCAGCCCACGACGATGTCCTTGTATAGTATCGAATTTCTTGCTGGTGAATGATTCCTCTGTCCAGGTCGAGTGCGGAAATGGGTATAGGGTATCAACCACTTCGGAGGTGTAGGATCTCACACTTTCTGTTAACCACTGAGGCTTGCAGCTGGGATTAACATCAGCATCCGCACTCCACGATAATTGGACCTCCGACCCCTCCGTACTCTGGCCCCTGGAGTTGTGCTCTCCCCGACCTCCAGGGTCTCCTGCGCAGCCATATGGACCTCCCGCTCGCCATTGGAGCGCAACATTCTGTTACCCTCCAACAGCCAAAATGCCTGATAAAAGGAGAGTCACTGTCCCTCCAAGGCTGGCAAGAGAGCCCATGGCATACTCATCTCAACACCATTGTTTTTTAAACCTGGAGTCCGGGACCGTCATTTCCAGCGCAGGGCTCGAGGTAGAGAAGCTACTCCCACACACGAACTATTCACTGAACATTTGCGGCAGGCGATATCGTACATGGTCGAAGGTCGCGTCGGAGACCCTCCCGCCGTTTTTGTATGTACCGTGACACTTTGTTATTTACCCGGTCTCTGAAGTGTCTCGCAGGCAACCGAGTATCATGAGTATTTCAGCGCAGAATCAGGTGGTGTAAGCAGTGTACGTTCATCGTTTACCATCTCCCCTATTAAAACACGTGACACAGGCGTTACAGACGTCAGACAGTACACCTCTGAGTGACCGAGCACCGTGCTCGTGGGGACTTTGTGGTTGGCAAGATAATGGCGAACCTCATGTCTGCAGCGCCGAGATTTCTTGCGAGGAGGTTCCTTCTCATTTCAAAGTCGTCCATGGCATCAAGAACTTGAATGACCTTGATATGATAGACTGCCTTTGGGATGGTTGCTCTACTCAGATTGGTCGCAAGAATTTTTCTAGACATATTAGAGAGAAGCATCTTGGGCATCTGAGGGGCGACAAACACTAACTTCATGGTTTTTGACTCACTCCACGGCGTGGTCTTTCGGGTGGCGATATGGTCAGAGTGTCGTTGCATAGAAATACCTCATATCTGCGATGGAATCCAACTTTGCATACGACGGACCATTTTGTGTGCGTCAGTCAGCTATCACGTGATCGTCGCGCTGCAGTGAGTTTTTGCGGTCGACTCGGACGCGCTTGGTTCGGGTTCTGCCAGTTGTCGTTTAGCTGCTGCAAGGATTCGGCGTCGTCGAGCGCGTCAGCAGTAGCGATGCCCTCTTTCCTTTACGCCATCTTTCATCCCTTGCGCACCCTCAACTTATGGCTCGAAAATGACCCGAGGGCTAGTGTGCTTGAGGTCCTGTACCTTCTCACTGTGTTCTCGGCCTTTGGTATCTGGCTGGTCTTTGATCGCTACCAGAAGGCGCACAACAGCGCCGTGCCCTTTAGACACACTGTACCCGAAGTAAGTGGCCGAACTCCGTTTTGTACCAGTCGTCTGATCTCGACGACTTGCTAGGCTGCAGACCCACAATGGGAGTCACTGAGAATTCAAAAGCCCAACCTCAAGTCGCATCTCACTGAACCAGACCTTCTCCCTCATCACTTTATGGGCGGCAGAGATTACATCACGTGTTTCGATCCCGCGAACGCGTTACATATCAAGACGATCATAGCAGACAACGAACGCGAAATCCAGGCGAAGATACAGCGGGCGAAGCACGCGCAAGTCTCGTGGGCAGAAACTACTTTTGGTCAGCGGCGCAGGGTGATGCGGAGTCTACTCAAGTGGCTCGTCGAAAACCAGGAAGCATGCGCGAGAGTCGCGTGCCGTGACACGGGAAAGACTCGTGAGTCCAGTGCACATCCAAGTAGGATCGAAGAAAATGAGCTAGTTCGCTCCAGTGATCGATGCTGCCCTTGGCGAGATTCTAACGACGTGCTCGAAACTGGAATGGTTGATCAACCACGGAGAACGCGCTTTACGAACCGAGACAAGATATTCGAATCTGTTGTTGAGCTACAAGAAATCTCAGGTCGTCTACGAGCCCAAGGGCGTGGTTTGTGCCATCGTATCTTGGAATTACCGTGAGTGGAGTTGCATGCCGATTGGTACGCTCTTTTTTCTTATAACAGTTCGTAGCATTGCACAATGCTTGGTCACCCATCATCGCTTCCATCTTTGCTGGAAACGCCATCGTGTTGAAGTGCTCCGAACATGTTGTATGGTCTACTGACTGGTTTGTCGGGGCAATACACAAGGCACTCGAAGCCTGTGGCCACGATGCCGACATAGTTCAGGTTGGTGAATTGGTTGACTTTTCAGGCATCCCTAAATGTATCTCCAGACTGTTTGTTGCTGGCCCGACAAGGCAGAGATATTGACCAAGTCACCTTTGATTAAACACATCACGTTCATTGGTTCTGAGGAGATCGGTCGCAAGGTAGTACGGCCTAGACATATCCCCGATAACTTTCCTTGACATATTTTAGGTTGCCGTGGCTGCAACCGAACACCTCACCCCCGTAACGCTAGAATTAGGCGGCAAAGATCCTGCCATCATTCTTCCTGACACTGACATCCAGAAGTGGGCAAGTATCTGGATGCGCGGTATCTTGTGAGTTCGGCTGATTATGCTCTGTTTATAAGTCTTCTGACCTTTTTCAGCCAAAACGCTGGTCAGAATTGCATTGGTATTGAGCGCCTGATCGTACATTCTGAACAGTATGACGAACTCTACGAAACATTAACGGAACGAGCCAAAAAGTTACGTGTTGGTTCTGTCTTGGCACCAACAAGAGAAGGGTACATCAACGAGGTCGATTGTGGAAGCATGCTTACGAACGATCGCTTTGATATACTTGAAACCCTCATTTTCGAAGCTCACGAAGCCGGCGCTCAGATGAGTGTTGGTGGAAAGAAGTATCTCCACTCTTCCTCACCTGGCGACGCGTACTTCTCGGCGACGGTACTGGGTGATGTCGACCCCAAGTCAAGGATTGCACAGACAGAATGTGAGCCCGAGCTCATGGCTGGAGCGAAATTTCTGCGCTGACGATCGTCTCAGTATTTGCACCCATTGCATTGCTCATACGCTACGATGACATTGAAGAAGCAATCAAGATTGCGAATGGGACTCGATATGGTCTCGGAGCGAGTGTTTTCGGGCCCCACCAAGACCTGTGCTTGGAGGTTGCTCGAGAATTGGAATGTGGCATGGTGTCCATCAACGATTTCGGAGTGTTCTACGTGAGCTTTTATTGTTGATTGTCGGCCAATGTGTCTGAAAATCTACGCAGCTAAAGTATGTGAATAAGCCATCGTTACGAACTGACACTCAGATAGTCTCTTCAGTCAGGATCTTCCATTCGGTGGAACAAAGGCAAGCGGATACGGGCGTTTCGGCAAGTCCTGAGCCCATGTGGCAGACGACCTATTTCTGACTGTCTGGCACAGGTGGTCCCGAGGGCCTTCGTGCCCTGACGAACCCAAAGGCCATCGTTTCCGATCGGTGGTCGTCGCTCATTCAGACAGGGATTCCGAAAGTCATTGACTATCCCATCCGCTCTTTAGTGCAAAGCTGGTTCGGATCTTTTGCCCTTTGCTGGAAGCGATGTTGATTTCTGTTCGTCAGGGACTTTGTCAGCGGGCTCGTCGTCCTCCTTTATGCGGATAGCAATCGTACGCGGTTCCAAGGGCTGGTGCAACTTGCACAAGCCTCGCGGAGATGACATTGACGCGAGATTCGTGGAGGAGCAGTCGGACGAGCACCAAGCCGGGGGACAACGATATACCACACGATCTGATATATTTTATTTGCTCTGAGACAATGTTTCGTACAAAGTCGCGACGATGATCCGTCGCCTAGGCACGTGACGCAAGCATGCACCACGACCAGCCAGTGCTACTATTAAAAAGTGATTGACGCTCGCGACGGTCGACTGACTCGACTCCACTGCCATAGCATGCACGCAGCCGCCTGAACGGTCGTCAAACATCTTACTTTTGCGCATGGCACCACAACCCGCAGGCTTGTTCACCTCCACCACCATTGTCTGTGAACGGCTACGGACGCTCGCGGACACGGCCCTGAGATGTTTCGGGATGTGCGTGCTAGCTCAAGCATGCATACATGGGTTTCCTGACGCAGTCATAGTCATTGTGCAACGCACCAAATTCGTCTTATTCTCGTGTCTGCGGTGGTCATCACTTCCCTGTCCTATCCTGCGCTGGCCATCTACTATTCCACTCCTTCGTACTCCCGTCTTGCATCCACCTCAAACGTCGTCGACTCATTCCTTGCTGACTACGTCGCCTTTGGCAGTGACGCCCTCCGTGACCTCCAGAACTTCTGGCAGGGTCAAACTAATATTCAAATACTTGACGATGAACTGATCCGTGCACGCTGCGGCACCGACCGCACCCTCCGAGTAGAGCGCATTTTGATACACAGCAACACTGCTGATGACGCTGGTGCTCTGACCAATCAGACCCTGGTGTCCGCCCTGCAACTTGAACAGCGAATATTGGAACGCATCAGGTCCCAAAGGGTGCCTTGTCTCGAAGCAGATACGAATGACTGTCTTGTATTCAGCCCTCTCGCGTTTTGGCATCACGACGAAGCACGCCTCCAGTTGGACGTAAACATCCCGAGTACTCTCAAGAATTACGACAGTGTCTCTGCGGCTGGGATTCCCATCACTCCCCAGATGGTTCTCGCTGGCCGGACTCTCGAGAGAAGCACTGCGAACATTGACTCAGCAAAATTCCTTGTGCACACATTCGTTTTCCCTGAATCTGACTGTCTCAACAAAGCCAGCCACGATAATTGGCTGGATATCCTAAAAAACCTCACGCAAGGCAATGATGCTTTTACCGAGACGATTGAACCAACACTCATCGCCCTCGAGGTTAGTTTGGCTTCTTTCGCATATCAAAAACAGGTCTTGATGTCCGTTAGTATGATCATGGACTTTCCAAGAAGCAAGGCTTCTCATCCATTTCTTTCTTTCTTTATTTTGCATACGGAGTGTTTTTTGTGTACGTCAGGAGGTCTATGAAGCGTATGAATGGAGTCCACACTAGAATCGGCTTGACTTTCACAGCTTTCGTCGAGATTGCCGCCAGCACCATCACGAGCCTCAGTGTCTGTTCACTCATGCGCTTCAAAGTCACCATGGTCCCTTGGTGCGTTCATGCCATCTCCCTGTGTGGCGTTTGTTCTCATGCTAAAACGACAGGAGTCTACTACCGATCGCCATTATATTTGTTGGAGCAGAGAACATGTTCAATTTGGTAGAGAATCAGGTCACCGTTGGAATTCTCTGGCTCATCTCCCCTGCTTAGGTCGATGCAGTCACGAGGACGTCTGTTACCATTCCTGTGAAAGAGCGCATAGCAGAAGGCTTGAGTCGTGCTGGATCATCAAACACTCTCAAGGTTGTGGGTTACAATTGTGTGCTTGGAACCATTGCATGGGTTTCCACTGGCGCTATCTCCCAATTCTGCACGTTCGCGGTGGTGGTGCTGGTCGCTCATTGGTTCCTAGCACACACCTTTTTCTTGGCTGTACTTTCAATTGATATCCAGCGATTGGAGGTGAGTAACGCCACTTGCGTTCATGGTTGCTTAGCTCCCTGACAATTCACTTGAAGTTGGAGGAGCTCATCAGGCAAAACTCAAGTTTGACCCCAGCCGCAGCAAGAACACAACAAGAGACTCCTCTGTCGATGCCCACTTCCTTGCGCCAGCATTTTGCGTATCAGCTTAATGTCATGCTCAAGGGACGTGCTATCAAAAACATCAGTCTTTTGTTGGTAAGCCCTCTTTGTTCGGGATTCTCTGAGGCACTTACCTTCGTATCAGCTACTGGCGACCACTGCCACTCTCTACTTTCTTACTCGTCCGAGTGTACATGATGATACCAACTTTAGTGCCACTTTCCAGTCCTCCTTCCCCATGTTTACCAAGCAACCGTTTAACCGAACTCAGGATCCGTCTTGGTGGTTATGGAAGGTCCTCAACCCCGATGAACATCCCCTTGTTCATTTACGAATCGAAGTACCGACCATTGTCGCTTTTCAACCAGTTGGCACGGTCGGCCAGAGCGTTCAACAAAGCTTTCGGTCTTCGACCCCTACTCTGGATATCATATTTTGGCTCCTCAAAATTCTTCCAGTCCCAATGGCGTTGACGATCCTTCCCCTTTACGGGCTGTTGCTCTACCTACTGAAGGATGCCGAACTGTTGGAAGCTCAGCGTAACCGCGATGACGCCAAGGTGGTGCCGGGCTCAACTGGGACCACTTTAGGAGACCAAGTCCTATTCTCGACGTTGCCACGTGGGTTTGCTACGGACGTGGAACTACTGACGATGAGCCAAAATGGGACCACCATCGCGGCAGTAGGTCTACAAAATGAAGTAAGCCTCTGGCGCATCGGGGACACAAGGCCAGTAGTTGTTAGGTCCTACAATCCATCTGCCACGGAAACTATATCTGCCCTCGCGCTAGACGACGATGGTGATTTTCTTGCGTTCGGTAATGCTTTGGGAGCTGTCAGTGTTTATGCTATCTCTGGCAAAGATGTCAAACCCTGCAAACCATTAGTACCTTTGGACAACCACTCAGGTGTGACAGAGCTCCATTTTGCTCGTCCAACCTCAATCACTCCAAAACAGAAAGTAGGCGCAAATCTGCGACCACGCGATCCACCAGCCATTCTCGTATGCTACGGGAACGGGACCATCATGCAATTGAAATTTTCTCCCCACCCTTCCTCGAATCCGATCAAACCTATTTCACATTCAGTCGTGGTTCGGGCGAGCATCTTGTCAGTACGACCTGCGGGATCTCTACTTGCCGCCTTTTCCCTTGACGACGGTTCCGTTGAAATCGTTGAGCCTGGCGACACCCCAGACGCGGTGCACAAACGATTCAATCTACTTGGTGGCAACCCGGCCGACCGCGTTGCAAAGGTTCATGCTAGCCGGGTCAAATTGGCGGGGGATGAACAGACCATCATTGGCGTAGCTTCAGACGCAGGAGTGGTCTCGTTGTGGGACGCCGCTTCTGCCGAATGTCTCTCGGTCATCGACGAGCCGCACGGAACGGTTGATCAATTTCGACTTTCACCTATCTGCTTGGAGACGTGTCACTTTTGCGGAGAACCTCCTGTTGATAGTTTGGTGGCTGCCATTTCTGTTGGCCACATTGTGACGTTTTATCGAGCTTACTTCCCCTCTCAGTCAAGACATTGTTCCTGTCCTGGGAGTACTCCTCAAGCAGGTGCCGTCCTTAGTTCAGGGCGACGCTCGAGGAGTAGTAGTATCGTTTCCTCATCCCCATTTCCCAGGAGACCCTCGAATTCCTCGTCCGACCTGGACACTTCCGCGTTTCCCGTTTCCGGACACGGAATACTGTCTCGGAGGGCATCGGAGAAAGAATTATTGCGCCGTCCATCAGAGACACTTGCTCCGGTGGACGAGCGTGAAGCAGCGTACACCCTTGGTCCTCTTGATCGCTCATCAACTCGGAGTGGCGTCACGGTAGTCAAAGCCAGTGAAGTGAGCGCAGAGCGGGGCGGATGGGATGTTGTGGGGTGTGGTAAGATTGTAGGTGTACGGCGCATATCTCGTCCGCAGGGCAAAAAACCTATGATGTCGCATTCAACATCGACGTCATGTGCCCTTGGGTTGACGAGTACAGTTCTGGATCGGTGGGAATGCTGGTCCTACGAGCTTGCTAGCTCTGTCCTGCGAGGCTCCGCGATGTCCTCTCTGCCTAGCGAGCATCTTCCCGTTACTTCATCACCCTTGTCGGAGCCGGCCCGCCAAGCAGCTCAAGACTATCCTCACCTACCGTTTACGCGTGTTGTAGCATTCCAGGTGTCACATTCGTTAGGTGTGGCTGGTTTCGGCAACACGGTTGGCGTCTTGCACTTTTCGTGATCTGACATGCTTAGACATTGCATATTTGCTGTTGGTTGCTTTGCTCTCCGTGTGTTATTTATTGTATCATTAATCCTGTTTGCACTTGTGCGGACATGGGATTTACGTGCAAGTAGAGGTCCGGTATCACAGAGGACAGTTTCAATGGCTTTCGTCACACCATAGCTAACAGTCTCTTATAGTCTTCTTGAACGCTTTGAAAGGTCTCTTCTAATTTTTGTAACCGCTCCTCCTTTTCCATCTGAGCTAGGATTTCCTGGTAATGAAACCAGGACATGAAAATATTATTTCACAAGCGGCTGTTCACTCACAAAGTTGAAGCGGTACAGTCTTTCTTTGACTTGCAGTCGAAATGCCCTCGCACTCTGCACGTCCGTGGGGTCAAGATGCAACATGATGAGCATCTCCACGAGTCGGTGAAATTGTCGCTACAAGCCGGGGTCATCAGAGATCCACTAAAGGAAGTGGTAGAGGTTCTCTCACACCCGCGATCTTGAGATCTTTGCGCCACTTTTCCAACCACGCTTTGTCTATGGGTGGTCTCATCTTCCCTCGACCCTTGACGCTCGCTGAGCCGCTTTTCGGTGCGGATCGCAGATGAGACCTCGCCTTTTGGACACGACCACCTCCATGGGAAACCACTGCACTCTGAACGCCAAAGCCTTCGCTGATGAAGCGTTCGTTCGCGAGAAGCATCCGAAGGTCGTTGCGGTCCCTCAAATCTTCAAAGGCCTCAGCGGGATCTTCTACGGTCAATTCGGACACATCGGGACGCGAGAGAACGAAATTGTAGATCGCAGAGTAGAGCTCAGCTATGGAAAATGTTGGCACCCAAGCATCTTCAATTGAATGGCCACTTACATCCATGCCCTTGCTTCTGAAACGGCGGAAGGATGACAAACTGACTTTTTTTTTCATGGCGCGTCAGATCCGAGTGACGGTGTATATAAAACTTATTACCGACTCACCTCAATCGCAGCCGCACTTTTTCCGGGAAACAGTAAAAGTTGTATAGCGATGAGTAACCCACAAAATGGTATGTCGCAGTTCCATCTCTCCGCTTCCTTTTTTCGAACCTGCAATCATCGGTCAGGATCGCCCGAGGCAGTGACGGGGACGGATCACAAACAGCACCGTAAATTCCCAACCATCCTCCTCTTCGCTGATAAACGAGCCGGCCTCTATATATAGCAATATAAATAACTGCATCTTCCTATGATATTCCCGGAAACCAGGATCTTTGAAGGTAGCCTACAATGTTCAGTCGCACAAATAAATAGATGCACGTAGACCTTACATGGTATACTTCATACTCTACGCTGGATTCCTCCGAGGACGTGTTTGACGCGGGACGCGTATACGAGTGCACGCATTTTCCAATGGGGCGAAAGGACGTGGCGTCCTGCTCGACGCGAGCAAGAAATGCTTCTTCTTCCGTGTCATAACCTTCATGGCGTATGCATATCCCAACCGCGGGCAGATTGTTGAGAAATACGTACCTGGAGGGATGAATGAGCTGAGGACGCCCTCGACATCGTCTACTGTCGATGATGCGGGAAGTTTTCCTGCATAGCGAACTGACAGGAATTGCGCCAATGACCCCGATGCAAGACGGAACTATGGCCGACATGAAAACATTTTCGGAGAGGGTATTAAGTAACTCCGTACGTCGATCACAAGATCCTGGTAACCATATATCTTTTCATCTTCTCCGTATATCTATTTGATTCCTGTCAGGATTGCGTTCGGAGGGTCTCAGGAATGCTCTCACGGGATACGTGAATGTTGGATGGAACCCCTCAAGGGACTCGCTTTCGGTGAGGACTTGCTTGTCTTCTTGTGCGCGCACTGCAGCCATGCAAATTCCCAGCCTACGGTCAAGCTAACGACTGCTTGCTACTCACCCAAGGAGAGCACAAGCGCTTCGTTTGAATCGATGGTCCAACCATTGTGAGCCATGGCAGAAAGTGTGCGCCGAGATTGGTGTCCTCGCTGAATCAGTGGATAGCTCAAGCAGTTAGAAGTCCGTGGTGGTACCCGTTCGAGCAGCGCGTGGATTGGACTCGAGACTTGGACGCGTTGTGTACTCGTATTATTATCGACACGGTTACCGGCTTGTCCACGATGAGCGTGCAGGGACCGACTGTACCCTCTGTCTTGCTCCCCGAGATCCTTCGGTTCTCGCCTCAACTTCTCCTCGACGATATCATCAACTTTGCAAACGAAGCCATCACCAATGCCGTCGATGGTCTGGAAGAGTTCCTCTTCCGCTGGGCCACTGACCGCGAACAGAGGATCAGCGAGGACTGGGACAGCACACAAGAAGTTGAACAAGGGCTGGTCGCATTTCAAACTCTGCTAGAGTACCATACAGACATCGCCTTTGACTTCTTCGAGACTTGGTCCCTGCGCAATATCTTCGCCATCCCTGCAGATTTACCCATTGTCGTACCTCACCAAGAGGGTCTTGACCTGACTTATCCACCCGAGAGAGAGACCGAGCTCATATCAGAAATCGATGAACTGCGGAAAAAAATCGACGTGGCAAGTCCAATACGGTTGCCTTTGTGTGGCTTGCAATTTACTTTACGTGCTCACAGCAACGGCGCTTGAAGCGCTTGTTGGCGCGGTCTGTTAGAACGTCTGCAGCTCTGGCTGTTAGAAGCGAAAAACGGGAAACCCAGTTGTCATTCCTTCAGTCACCCCAATTACGCGAGCTTGGTCGGGTCCCCGACGAACTGAAAAGCATGTTCTTGGCCGTTTCGTCTCTCCCTGCCCTTACGCCGGAGTCCATTGCGGCATTTACTCAGTTGCCTTTGGTAGATCCCGGAAAGAGACCATGGGAGACTACCAAGTCGGGATACTTTGATTGGGCAACAAAGCAGCTGTTGGCCAAGGTCAAGCAAGAGACTCCAGGAACTGGGGACACTACCATTGGTTCATTGACCAAGTTGTCCGATTCCGTTGCAACATCCCGCGACATGAATGCCCTGGTGGAATCGTCTACGGGGCTACCCGGTCGTCAGGAACATGATGCAGAAGGGGGACAAGACGACGGGTAGAAGTTATGTACGATCATTCAAATTGTCCTATTAACTATACCAACCAACCTGTATTTGTCTCCGGGTCATCGTCTGGTAAGCACTAGCAACTTCGGATAGAGCATACTCCGGGATCTTCTAATGGTGGTGCAAACATCCAATCTCCAAGCTGAGTTTTCTGCGATCGACATTTCACTTTGCGATTTTTCACTTTGCGATTTGAGGCACATGGCTGTGTAGTGTGTAAAACCAGGGGAAAGTCGGGGTAAAGGCACACTTGATGATCTCCGTCCCTTGCTGAGCTAGTGCCGGTAATAAGTCTCTACGAGCATCTGCAACACT
The DNA here is from genome assembly GCA_038094175.1 of Boletellus aff. lepidospora. NCBI lineage: Eukaryota > Fungi > Basidiomycota > Agaricomycetes > Boletales > Boletaceae > Boletellus > Boletellus aff. lepidospora. The sequence goes on from JBBPTT010000769.1 coordinate 12,450, forward strand.
CACCGGCGGTATTCTCGGGTGGCCAGGGTAGAATCCAACCAGTCGTCATCTTCGTGGATATCTCCAAACACTCGTTCAAGCCTGGCAACTTCTAGCTTCCAATTGAACGGTAGATTATCCAGGGCAAAGGCGCACTGCGTTCATGGATCCCACCATTTTCAATCTGGAGATTCTTTGCGTAAATATCGTATCAGTGCCTGACGTAGTGCGAGTTGACTCGATTCTCATCTTCAGGGGGAACATTCCAGCGACCGTGTACGTACGCGTATGCTCCAATAGTTGGTCTCTTGTCACCCCGGGAATCACGTACAAGCCATGAACTTTGTAAGGGAAAGAGACCCGCGAGTTCCGAATCTTTCAGCAAGTCAACAGGTCATCGTTCTTGCCGTCTGAGTATTCTCGCACTGAGAGCTCCCAATATTGCCGAAGGGCTTATCAAGCATAATATGACCAACAGCGTCTGACTGGGGATGAAACAAACTGTTGAACATAACATGCTCCACTTGGAATGTTTGAGAAATTTGCCACTGGCTCGACGAGAGCAAGGTTATGTGTGCTTGGTTTCCCTCATTCCGGGGTTGCTGTTCCGAGGTCGACATCTGATTACACTTTCGGAGGGACGTAGGTAATTGAATTCGTCCTCTCTACTCCAATCAGTATCGCATAAGCGCTCACCTCAACGACCTGGAATCGACACCCAAATACTCCCCGTTAAGGATGCAATCATTTCCGTATCCTACTTTGCCAAAAATCTCGGCATCCGAGCTATCCGTCATTGGGCTCAATGATTCTGAAACCATACTTATATCAGGTTCACATGCTCGGTGTTGCTCTTATGCAGACACAGGCCGCATGCATGATTCCGATCTGTCTTCCTGCGAAGACGCACCAGCGGTGACCGTGCAAGTGCGGATTCCCACACCTTAGTTTAGGCCCTCCGTGGCTCTCACACGTTTTCAAGGGTCGGTTACTGGTAGCGACGAAGGAACGTTGGTCGGACCATGCAGTAGCCGGTGTTAGTCCAACGGAGCCATGTTGCGATGCATGCATGGTGCTCAGTATCGTCGGGCAACCGGCTGCACTGGCCCCTGGGCGTTAGTAGTCGGAACGACCTTCACGAGTGACAAACATGCATTTTTCTTTTTGTCAATCGCGACAGTTCGTAAGGCAATTAATTTCGATCCCATCACACCTGGACCCAAGAGTCGATAACCCTACTTCACCGTTGTGTGCGGCTCCACTCAGGTACCTGGGCAGACTGGCCGACGTTCAAGTTGTGCTGGGTCCCTCCTCGCGTTCAATATCGTTCAGGTTGTGTACGTCCTGCATGTGAAGGTCGGGCAGTGTCACTAGTGATTATAGTACGCTCATCTTTGGCAGGCGCCCTAAAATTTCCGATATGTAACAATGTGCTATAGTTGCCGACACATGCTCAGGAGCGCGTGAACCCGGAAGAGCTATACCTGAATCGTGCACCTCTTACCAATTCGCCCTGATCCCGTGTACTCCGCCAGGGAGTTCCCTGGGGAGGTGAATCCCTCCATCCGCCCCCTCGATTGCTGAATCTGATTTCCATCGAAAACATCACCCATCGACTCTAACGATCTCGGTCATGGCTGCCGTGGTCATTAGGACAGGAGATATGGCCTCCATAGGTCAATTCTACGCAGCCATGTATTGGGGTGAGTGTGGCCCGTCGGTTGGCAAATTTTCCAACAAGCTGGTGACCTCCCTCTGTTCGGTCGATGCAGGCTTCGTCATATCTACATCGTGCGTGTCGTCGTCCATCGGGCCTTCATTCAGGGTGCTAAGGGCCTGGCTAGTTTTGTCGGAATCTCGGTTGTTCAAGGTTATCTCTATTTCACTAAAAGTAACAAAGATCGGTATCCAACCAAGGCATTAGTGAGTCTTGTTTCCATCATGGTACTGAGGCACCGATTTAATGTTTGTAGGTTATCTCTTTACTGTACGAGCGTCCTCATCAGCCCTCACACTGCACCATTCTGACCCTCCGCAAGTATTCTTGATCCTGCAACCAGCGTTCTAATGGCGCACACCATCTACTATTATTTCGTTCGTTTCCCCGCAGCAACTACCTTTGTGTCATTAACACTGCTTTCTAGGTTCTAAATTTTGGGGACGTAGGGGCTTTGCAAAAGGTTCCCATGTAAGCCGGCAGAGGTTTTTCACTGCAGCGCCTTGAGACATCTATTTCTTAGCTCGTGGGCTGTCGAGATTGGATTTACGGTGCTCGTGACCGCTATGTGTGTGCATTTAGCCTCACAAGGTGGTCCTGCTAACGAGCTTCGCAGAGTTCAAGTCTTCTTTGCCACCCGGGTCTACCTTGGTATGCAAATCTCTTACGTCTCAGCAAATTCAGCTCTTGACCAAAAGCAATCTTGTAGTTAACAATACCGTCGACACTCTACCCTTTGGACGGACCGCGCCAGCTCTTGTTGTGGGTGGATTTATGACTTGGGATCATGCACGTAGACTAAATTTTGAGTCAAAGCTAGTTTTTGCCCTCATAGCTTTCGGTGAGTGCGCCTAGGCATGGTCAACGGAGATTCGAACGACTCACTCTGCACTCCGTTAGTTGTGGGAATCGGTGGGCAATCTCCGGTGTATTTTGCGAGAGGCTGACAACGTTGCTTTTCAGTACGTGCCACCTACATAGGTGTCTGGGAGGTCATGTCCTTTTCTCGGCTTCTGTTCCAGGTACGTCCACCGCCAATTGTACCGGTCTGGAGTCTGCGAATCCACCCACGTTTCACTCAGATACTGATGATAATCGGAGAAACGTTTACTCTCGTGTCAGACCTCCTTGCATCAGCCTGTCTATGTTACATTTTGGCCCCACCGCGTCTTGGTTCTATGAAGTAAGTAAGCTGCCGACCAACGCACCTTCCAAGTGCTGACGCTCGATTGCAGGCGATCAGAAACAGTTAGTGCGCTGTTTATGTTTACGATCAACCGGGCCATCTTGATGTCAATCGTTCAAATTGGCATGCTTACGGCCTATATGTCTGCGAGAGATTTCCTATACTGGTGAATGCACCATCTGACCTGTCCTTGCTGCACTCTGACATGTTTAGGATGCCATTCCAAATGTGCAAGAGCAAGCTATATACGAACACACTCTGTGAGCTTGCTTTGCGCATTCAAGTCCGATATACTGACTATTCTTCTGCACCAGTGGCGATGTGAGTACTCATGCTCGACGTACATACCCCTCGTTCGAATGACGTCCTAGGTTGAATTCACGGCCGGGAGGCAGCTTTCAATCACAGCCCGCACCGCGGCGACCACTGAGTTTGCCAATTATCGAATTCGCCGTCGAAGAGAGCGAGGACATCGTCGAGAACAGCGTGTCCACGGAAGAAGGGGTACGCTCTCGCTCAGAGGGACGCTAGGGTTTGCATTTGTGACACTGTACGACAGGACATGGAGAAGGCGGGTCCTTCAGAGCAAAGCGTAGGATGCAGTCCGTCCAATCCGACGTCGGCTAACCTACCCCCAGGAACACCGGACTCAGCTTCGACTTGGATTACTTGCAGCAGACGCTCTGGATGACTGAGTCGAATACCCGTACCACAGATCTGATTCCGGACCATCGTGTGTGAGACGCTCAATCTGATGAGGCGCACGACGATGTGAAGGTTCATATCAATACTTGAGATATGGTTTACCGGGGAAACGCAATGCAGACACCACATCTTGGACTACCACATCGGGCGACACAAAATTCTGTGGAATCTGGTTGGCACGTGTACCACTGGTTTGGATCCCTGTCTCCCACTTTCAGGGCAAGGATGCGCAGATGGTTGATGGGGGCGACACAGACAGGTTCGGACCATGGAAGTCGTTCAAGTCATCATTCACTTACATACACATGTGCCTTATATACCGCCAGAGTATTACGCAATGGAAATTCGTCCTTACATCCAATCGAGTCGGCCACAGCTGACGGTGATGCTTGGCCAGGTCTGACGGAGAAAGTTGCATTTCACTTTGCTGAGGCGGCTCGCAGCTTCAGCTGTAGTTCCCTTCGTCCCAAAGTAAGACTTGTGTTGAACGAGCGTGTGCGTTCAATGCTGGCAGGCGCCACCTACCTGAGGAAGGGCCGGACCGGAGCCCGTGAAAGCCCTGATGTGGTGCAGCCGATCAGTCTGCCCTGTCTGATCCAACAGCTGGCAGGGACACGACTCGTGTGAGGACCTGGTCGAACAGCACACCCAGGTTCTCCTTAGAATAGGTCGAGGATTCTCTGGCCCACAGCCGCGAGTTGGCTGGGGGTGGTGTTACCGAGGTTGATCAATCCTCGCAGTTTTGCGCTGGATCGGTGCTGGTGCTCGTTGGATCAGCGCGGGCGGAAGCCGCAGTACAAACTAGGCATTGAACAGATGGGCCATATTGGGGGGGAATATGAGATCGCGCGCGAACTAGCGCAAGGCGTGATCAGTGACTCGCTTTTTCAGACGAGCACTGCGTTTTTCCCCCAGCTCCGACTTGCGAAGCGGAGCAGTCCGAGCCTGACACTCCCTGG
>JBBPTT010000770.1:0-16993 GCA_038094175.1 Boletellus aff. lepidospora
TACTCAACTAGTCAACCTCATGACTGCGGTAGATCCGCCGCCGGACACATGGAATAAATGGATAGGAAAAGCTGCTCAGTTCGACCAGATTAGAACCAGGACACAGCAACTACGAAAGCAACCATTCAAACCCGAAATTGACGAATGGATGCAGGAAGAACCCGAGAAAATACAAGAACTCGACCCCGATGCAATGAACGTAGATGTCAGCATCAACGTGATCCGACTGTCCTCCCAACAATGGACAGAACACCGACGAAACAACCAATGTTTCATCTGCCACCGAAGGGGATGTCATACCAAATATCATCCCAGAAAGAGACAACCCAGCCCCAGGCGAGTCCCTGATCGTGAATCTATTCAATCAGAAGACGAGGCTGCTTTAGATAAACGAATGAGGGAGATGCTACAAAAGAAAGGGATAACTATCAAAGACGTCCTCAAGACTCTGGAGAAACGCCCAGAAACCGACTCTTCCACAGAAGAAAGAATAGCCGTCGTACCCCTACCACCAAGCTCCGATCGAGCAATTAGACTCCCGACCATATTACAGGAAGAAGGAACTAACAGAGACGCCAAGGTCTCTTCTCTAGTAGATAGCGGAGCCAGCAATAACTTCATAAATCGCGAACTGGTGGAACAAATGGGATGGACCACTACCAAGCTGAAATCCCCCATCAAAGCCTCGAACGCCGATGGAACGGAAAATAGCAATGGGCATATACGAAGGAAAGTTACACTTTCCCTTACTCTAGGAGATCTCCTCCTGGAACAACAGGATTTCCTCGTCATTAATTGTGGAAAAGAAGATGTCATTCTAGGAATGACTTGGCTACGAATGGTCAACCCGGAAATCGACTGGGCCAAAGGAGAAATCCAACTACCAGAGGTCATCGATCCTCTCTTCCAGCAGAAGAACCTCGAAGAACAAGATCAACTACTCCGCTACCTAAAGATTGACCCCGACGAGCACATCAAGACAGAATGGATCCGAAAGATCACTAGATCCACGGAGATTGCTCAGGAACAACAGAAAACCAAGGAAGAAACCGTCTTACCAGCTGAATTTGAAGAGTTCAGGAAGGTTTTCGAAGAACCTCCACTCGGGAAGCTTCCTCCATCTAGGAAATATGATCACCATATTGACCTCGCTCCCACTTTTGTTCCCAAGGTAGCAAAAGTATATCCGCTTAACCCTAAGGAATTGGAAGCATGCAAAACATTTGTTGAAGAAAACCTCAAAAAAGGAACGATCGTCCCCTCTCAGTCTCCACAAGCCTCTCCTTTCTTTTTCGTACCAAAGAAAGATGGCGGACTCCGACCTTGTCAGGATTATCGATACCTAAATCAACACACGATCAAAAATGCCTACCCCTTACCTCGTATCTCGGAGTTGGTAGACCAACTCAAGGACGCCACAATCTTCACCAAGATGGATATCCGATGGGGGTATAACAACGTGCTAATCACCCCTGAAGACCGATGGAAAGCCGCCTTCATCACCCCAGTGGGACTCTTCGAACCAACGGTTATGTTCTTTGGACAGAGCAATTCACCAGCTACGTTCCAAGCGCTGATGAATCACGTATTTGCTGATATGATCGCCGAAGGATGGCTGATCATATACATGGATGACCTTATCATCGCTTCAAATGACCCTACAAAGCATATGGAACGAACTTGCCGAGTTCTTCAACGAATGATGGAAAACGACTTGTTTCTCAAGCTAAGTAAATGCTCCTTTAACGTCACAGAAGTCGACTATCTCGGTATGATAGTTCGACCAGGAGAAATCACCCTCGACCCCGGAAAACTCAAGGCAATCGAGGATTGGAAAAGCCCCACCTCGGTCAAGCAAATCCGATCATTCATCGGATTCTGTAACTTCTACAGGAAGTTCATTCCAGATTTCTCTGGAATATGCCGACCCCTACACGAGCTAACCAAGAAAGGAGTAACTTGGAATTGGACCGAAGAATGCGAGAAAGCTTTTCAGACACTCCAGAAGGCTTTCCTCTCGAAACCGGTATTAAGAATGCCTGACTCCACAAAACCCTTCACGGTCATGACCGACGCCTCTCTTACCGCGTGTGGAGCAGTCTTAATGCAAAATGATGGAAACGGAGATCTTCACCCATGTGCCTACTTCTCTCGAACCTTCTCTCCAGAAGAACGAAACTACGATATCTATGATCGGGAGCTGTTGGCTGTCATACGAGCATTGGAAGAGTGGAGACATTATCTGTCCGGGACAGAACACCAGGTGACCGTCCAAACCGATCATAAGAACTTGGCGTATTTCAAACAACCCCATAAGTTGTCCAGACGACAAGCCCGATGGATGTTATTCCTCCAAGATTTTGATATTCGATATCAAAATCTTCCCGGATCACAGATGGGGCCAGCCAATGCTCTCTCCAGAAAAGACGACTTGGACACCACAACCGACAACCAGGATGTAGTACTGATACCCGAAGACCTATTCATCAATCTCATAGATCTTGATCTCCGCGAAAAGATCATTCGCTCCACCAAAGAAGATCCGGTAGCCCTAGAAGCAATCTCCGCCTTAGAAAAGGGATCTTCCCTCTTTCCTCGCGCCTCACCCGATGATTGGAGATGGCTGGACGAAATGTTATATTACAAGGGACGTCTCTACATTCCTGAATCACAACGACATAAATTGGTCACTGAAATCCACGAATCTGACGCAGGAGGACATGGGGGATATTACAGAACTCTTTCCCTCCTCCAACGGGATTATTGGTGGCCGGGACTATCCACCTTTGTTCGCAGGTTTATCAGGGGATGTGCAATTTGCCAATCGCACAAAGTCAACACTCACCCGACGGCACCACCGGCTATCCCGAATGCAATGGAATCTACCCGCCCGTTCCAGAATATTTCTATGGATTTGATCACTGGCCTTCCAATATCCGCCGGGTTTGACTCTGTTTTGGTCGTGGTCGACCATGGTCTTACAAAGGGGGTAATTTTCCTCCCTTGTCACAAAACGATCGATGCCGCAGGAGTGGCAGCCCTCTTTTTCAAGCACGTTTTTCCAAGATTCGGACTACATGATCGCTGCATTTCAGATAGAGGTCCGCAATTCGCCTCAGCCTTTGCTCAAGAAATGGCACGGCTATTAAAATACGACCTTGCCCTATCCACCGCTTATCACCCACAAACCGATGGAGAAACTGAACGCGTCAATCAAGAGTTAGAAACTTATCTCCGGATATTTTGTGATGGAAATCCTGCTAAGTGGCATGATTTACTCCCAATGGCCGAATTTGCTCATAATTCCGCCACTCATTCGGTCACTAAACAAACCCCGTTTTCCTTGATGATGGGCTACGAACCTCGAGCATACCCCCCAATTGGCAAAACCTTCCTCCCAGCCCTCGAATCTCGACTCTCTATCTTAGACAAAGCAAGAGAAGAAGCCAAAGCCGCTCACGTTAATGCTCAACAACGACTTAGGGAAAAAGGATGGAAGACATTCTCCCCATTCAAAGTGGGCGACAAGGTTTGGCTCAAAGGAAAGAATCTTCGAATCCCTTATCCATCTAGGAAACTTGCTCCAAAACGAGAAGGCCCTTTCGAAATCGAGAAGATCATCTCCTCTGTTAACTACCAGCTACGTCTCCCCCCTTCTTGGAAGATACACCCCGTTTTTCACGCCTCCCTCCTCACCCGGTTCGTTGAAACCCCAGAACATGGACCCAATTTCCTCAGACCTCCACCGGACACCATTGAAGGAGAAGAAGAATACGAGGTAGAAGCTATTCTCACACATAGAGGACACACCGGATGAAGAAAATATCTTGTCAAATGGAAAGGATATTCCTCAGCAGAAAATACATGGGAACCAGCCGCTAACCTCTCCAATGCTCATGAACTTCTTTCTGCCTATCGAAAGCTACACCCCTCAGCTTTTCTCGACAAAGTTTCCCTATTGAAATCCCCTCCTCAACACCGTCAACGAAAGTACTAGAAACAAAAGTCTTGGAGCTGGAATCTCCAATGTACAAAGGGGGTATTGTTACAGTTTTTCCTTTGCTTCCCTTTGATAAGTCCCCTTCACTCCCAATCTCGATCATGACGACTACCAATGAACCAGTAGAATCCCTATGACTTAACCAAGTCACTTGACATCGGATGACTCCATCGATAACACCCACTTCACCTCTTCACATCGTCACCTTTTCACACTGTCACACCTTCACCATCTCACAACGATGGTAGTCACGCATAGCCCCGCAGCCACCATCTTTTGATCCTCTGATGCTGCGCATTGATCCATCAGTTACCTTAGTTACCTGTGACTCATTCTGACTCACTGCGGCTGTACGCACAGCTTATCCTTGTACTATATAGTCAACCTCGATTCGTATCATGTTCCCTAGCTAGTTCTACGCAATCTACGTGTAGTTATCTGGCCTCCTCGAGACTGCTTGTCACGGTAAGAGAGAACCTCCTCGCGTGTCTTCGCACTACACTTGAAGTGTGCGCTCGACTAGTTGCTTTCATTGGTTCTGGACTTGAGGTCGAACCTTTGACCTTGCTGGATAATTCCACGCAAGCGTAACAATCTACATGTAGTTTTCTGGCCTCCTCAAGACTGCTTGCCACAGTTAGAGAGATCCTCTAGTGTCTTTGCACTACACCTCAGAGTGTGCGCTCGTCTAGTTGCTTTCATTGGTTCTGGACTCGTTGTCCAACCTTTGACCTTGCTGGATAAACTCCACGCAAGTGTAACACTCAGGTCCACTAGGTCTGTCAGGGCCACTAAGACCGCTTGAGCTGCTAGGGCCACTAGGGTTGCCAGGGCTGTCAAGCTTGTCAGGCCTGGCAGAGGTGCCTGGCTTCTTAGGGGCACTAGAGTGGGAGTGGGCAGGGCCTCTGGACCTTTGGCTATTTCCAGACTCACTTCAGACTTCTTCAATCCAAGCAATGTAGGCTGTTTCAGGAAGCAGAGTGAGTGGAGACCCAAATGGAGGGTAAGGATGAAGGTGCCAACATGCAGCAGAGATGGATAGGGGAGGAGCATGTGCCATGAGACTGATGAAATCACCAGGGATGGTCTGCATGGAGCCAAAGACAGACTCCAGGTGTTCCCAGTGGTGCAAGGTTGTGGTGCAGGACATAGGGGTGAAGGGGGGTGAGGACTTGAAGCAAGACTTATATGTTGCTCCCTTGTACTCACATCCTCAGAGGCTGGAGGGTTGGAGATGGGTCAGAGGGTGGTCGGGACTGACCAGAGGGTGATTAAATGGATATCAAACTGAACTACCACAGTGTATGTACAGAGTCTTATATACTGCGGGGTGTACAGCAATCGCTAGTGGTGTCATTGCCATTGACTGTGGACATGTCAGAGGATGTACAGGTTCATAGGTATGTGAGAGCAGAGAACAGTGAAACATATAATGGAGCTGTGCACTGGTGACAGGTGAAATGGGCAGTGTACAGAACCTAAATGGAAAAGACTAAGTAGTAAAAGGAAATCAGATATACAAAAGAGGAAAACAGATTGAAGGCATGAAGTCCAACAGAGAGCTACCACACTCTTGAGGAGAACAACCCAGAGATTGAACAGAGTTGGACCCAGAGCACCAGAGTTGGACTTGGTGAAAGTCTGGGATATGACAAGGACTGGATTTAACAATGGCCTAAAAAGACGAACATTATATTTGTAGACAGAAAGGGTTGTAATGGAGGCAAAATGTGTGAATAAGTGGCTGTGGGAGCTCTTACATAATGTTTACATGTATATCTTACATTATATAGCAAAGTCCAAGTAACTTTCCCTTTGGTCTAGTGAGATTCCACCTTTATCATCAAAAGTGAAAAAACTGTTGTAATGAGGTCATCATATTAAAATAGCCATATCTCAGGAACTACAGGTCCAAATTACATAATAATTGGACATGCACCTCACCAAGGGTTTCACCTTCATTTTACCTCACTACCATTAAGTGTGATTCCCATGCCTTCAGACACTATGAAGTGGATACTTAAAAACAATCAAACATTGCAACAGTTTTTGGAGTCACTGTATCAGGAGAGTGAATCATATCAAGACTATATTGAGAAGGAGAAGAAAAACTCATCAAGGCAAGTTCTTGCCATCTAGCCATCCAGCCCATAGCATTTCTCATAACAGAGTCTAAATAGATTCTGGGACAAGGCCATATCATAGCTACTGATTGAGACCAGTCTGTTGCTACACTTACATATGAAGGGAGAGATGAATAGAAACATTAGAGGTCACTGGTAAGGGATGATGAGACAAAATGAGATACCAATGTGATAGCAACACTTTTGATGAGGTTGCTGTGCACATATGCATTGCAGTCCTTACAGTAGCCCAGAAATATAGATCTCTGATACTGTTATCAAATGGTATACACTCTTGATTTGAAGTAGACAATATATTACATAGGTAACCCAAGTACAAAGGGACAAACAAGGCAATTACAGAGTACACCAGAAGTAGTAGTCCATCATGTGCATAACCCATGATAATATATCTTGAGAATCTTGCTAGTGCTATATATCACTGTACACCAGATCCTCTACTCGTCAGATAGCCAGTCAGACCGCATGCTGTCATGCTACTGGCAAATCACTATAGGTAACATGGACATGGAGAACCGATCGAGTCATACCAATATTACGCCCAGCGCCCAAGCAGTGCCATAATACCAGTACCAAATAGCATGCAGCACAATGCGTATGCAAGCTTCCCGAGAGACGCCTGTTGCATGTCCTTATTGAATATGAACTCGTGCGCAATTAGCTGTGTCAAAGATTGAGACTAAGCCCAAGAGAAAGAAATAACCCATGTTACCTCTACCAAACCAGTGTACAGCAGGATTCCTGCACTTAAAGAATCCATTACACCACTGACGATGGACGCCGTCGTACTGTTTGGATTGTAAGTGTTACGTATTCCAAGGCCGACCGCGATTCCCACTGGTGTGGTGATGGCATATAAAAGGGCCGCGCAGTAAGGGACAAAATTATACTTCACGGGTAGTCGCATGAACGCCAGTCGTGACCCGATACCTAGACCTTCAAATGTTTCTTGCAAGCAAGGTCAACCAGGTCTCTTCGCGGCTCTGGGCGATTACTCACGATGAAAGATGATCACGACAAAAAGTATTTTGAAATCTGGGCTGACTGCGAGTGTCAACCCAATAAGCAAACTGTGTCGTTGTCATCAGCACAATTTTCCAAAAAGAACAAAAAAGTGAAGGTCGACCTATGCAGCAAAACGCCGAACTCCAAGATGAATACCCCAATAATCTGTGCCACCGCTGATTCGTCGAAATGCTCTGGCAAGGGTGATTCAAGGTCGGACACATATTTCTCGTCCTCAGATACTGCCTCTGGTCCATGAGCAGCATGTGAACCGACTCCATGCCCATGAGCATCTGCGACGGTGTTTAAAACCCACACGACTACTTCATTATGGACGTACCATGCTTAATTCCAAGCGCAGCAAGTTTTGCGCTCCCGATACGGAAGGCGACGATCTCTACGATAAATATTCCAAAAAGACTGAGCATCGCAAGCGCAAGGGAATAAGGCTAGTATCATGGTTTTTATGAGAGGAATGGATGGGTGGGTGGGAGATGCAGACGCACATATTGTTGCCACGCGGCCGACAAGCATGGCGATCCAAGCTCGCTTATACCAGAGCTCAAAAGATGAATGAAAGCAGTGGCGATCTATACACAAGGTATGAGAAGCCACGACCCACGATCTAAGGGACCCACGATAACTCCAGAACCGAAGTATTTGGCAAATCTATGCACAGAATAAGTATAGAATAGACGGAAAAGAAAAGAAAGGAAAAGAAACCAACTCAAACACGCCAATTGGCACCTTTAGCCACTTGGATCTTTTCGCGAGGGTAGGGAAGAATGTGCCGGCGGCAGAAGTAACCAAGATGACAAAAATCGAGGCTATCCGCAGACCAGTGTACGTATTCGCACCACCGCCGTTACCGCAATCTGAAGTAGTGGAAGACATCGTTGAGTGGAATGGTGGAACGTCGAGCGCTTGCAACCGACGGGAGGCCTTGTGCTCGCCGCATTTATTAGGATGGTCTGTGGGAGAGCAACTGTGAGGGTCCTCGCTCGATCAGCAATACCATGCTTCACGGTGCTGATGGTACCTTCCCAGTCACGTCACGTCAGGTACCCGCCGAGTCGACAGAGCTCCCGCTGGAATCACTCCGACACTTGATCCGGGGAAGTTCGACCAAGTCATGGAAATGACGGGTTATTTACCCGTCGTTCTGTGAACATTCTAAACCTACCACTCGAGTCGTAACTAGTGTGCCTCCCTACCCATGCTCTTCAAGAGTAGCTGGACTTCATCTGCGAGAGCATGCAAATGAGAAGAAGGAGATGACAAAATATGAGCGGCGTAAAAGGTTAACTTCATTACGATGTGGCTTCTTTCACACGCGACAACGGAAGAACGGGGGTAAGTGCTGAAGAGTGAGCTCATGTCAGATATCGCCATGACCACTGCAGAAAATGGGTGATCTGCCGCCAAAGCCTCTGTTTTTTCCTGCTTATTCGATGAAAAACAGCCTGTGGTAACGATTCTCTGGGGTCGCACAAGTTTTGCAACGTCCTCCAGCAAGAGAAGCATGGCCTTCTTATCGACGCTTCCCTGTGCTCCGTCAACGAAGCTCAGAATGGTCTGACACAGTCGCCCACCCACCGGGTTTAACTTTGCCCAAAAAGAGATGACCGCATCGGTCAGTGACAAATGGAGTAATTTCGACTTGCGTTCCGCGAGGAATGGGGTTGTTTGCGACAATAACTTGCGTGCCTCATGTTGATCATGAGGGTCGTTTTCTGTTGAACCCAATGGAGACATGGACAAATGTCGAGTGACATATGAGTATGCGAGACTGGGATCCAACCGTCTCGCATCAGTCCAGAAGTTGGGAGATAAGGGTCACCTACAGCACAACGCATATGTTGTATAATAGTGATGCACCCCGAGAGATGGGATTGATAAGGTTAGTAGGAACCACCATTATATCTGGCTTCACGCCGTAGGGGATGCGCGAGGAAAGTGGTGGTTGGCTATCGCATGGTGCTTCCCACCATGGCAGCCGTCTGGCTTTCTCAAATTCTACGCTTCCTAGAAGCTCTCGCACCAGCCCACTCGACGGATCCTTCAGCGCAGCGAAGAACTTATCCTTCTCTTTTTCGCTTAATAGCCGAAGTATATCATCGGTTGATGCGGAAGCTAGGCAACAATCAATCGTACTAGAGTGAAATGTGAAGCGACAACTCACACATATCTACGGCGGAAAAGCGATGCGCAAGACTATCTTCTTCGTTCTCGTCATCAGAAGAATGAAACAACCCAACCTCATCCGCAGTACTCTCGTCCTGCATCTGCTGCAACAATTTGAGCATCTTTTTCTTCTCTTCTTCCGCAGTAGAGGAGCCCGACTTGATGCCTGTTTCGATTTCCTTTCGATAAAACATTTCGGAGCATTGTGAATGCAGCTTTCCCGGGCCATCATTAAGGATGAGGCAAATGTAAGCCAGAAAGCATACCTCCGACCGAAAACAGGTTAAGCTACAGTAGAAGAGATTACAAGATGGGCACGTGTACCTGGAGACTTGTCGTCGACAACTATGAGGATCATCTAATTCTAAGTGACCACTCGAGTGATGAGACAAAGGCGTGACGCACATCCCACAAAACTCGCCCAAATCGGCTGGCTCGTCCGCCTCATGGGTCTTGATCGCAGGCGTCGTCATGAAAGCACTCAAATGATATCAAGTAATTGCGAGAGTGGTGTAATATAATGATGTGTTTGAGTGATTGAAAGTCGCGTTCCAAATACCACTCCGACTCGCATGACCCTCTCGCCTGTTAGTAAGTCACATCAGCAAGCATCCGAGCGACCCCGGTTATCCATATGATGGCAGACACCCGATGCACCGATGCAAGGCCGACTTTCTCTGCTTTCTCTCATCTTCTTGATTCACGCATTCTGCGGGCACTTGCAGATATGGGCTTTGCAAGACCCACCTTAGTCCAAGCAAAGGCTATTCCGATCGCGCTCGAAAATAGAGACATACTCGCAAGAGCGCGTACTGGCAGCGGAAAGACGGCCGCGTACTGTATTCCAGTGTTGCAAAAAATCTTAAGCGCGAAAGCCGTAAGTCTTGTGCGTCCATATTCTCAGCCATTACGGTTAACGAAGATTGGTCGGCTACTAGACTCTGTCATCTGCTGATCCCTCGTACCGAGTCACTCGAGCCTTAATCCTTGTCCCTACTCGAGAGCTTTCTGAACAAGTATACTCTTATTTGCGGAGTCTCTTGGCATATTGTGACAAAGAAGTTGTCATATCAAACGTTGCGAATGGTGCTGCATCCCATGTACAACGGTACATCCGTCATCCTGCCATTTAACTGTATCCTCACGCATTATCCTAGCGCTCTATTGGCGGATACGCCCGACATTGTCATCGCAACTCCATCACGTGTGCTAAGCCTTCTTCAGTCCAAGGTATGACGAACTGTTGCCTTCAGGGCTCACGTTACATCTATCTACAGACGTTCGTTGTGTGCTCGCTCGAGTCTCTGATTATTGATGAAGCCGATCTGATATTATCGTATGGCCATGATGAAGACGTCCGTCAGATATTCGGAGGGGGCTATTTGCCCACCATCTACCAGTCTTTCCTAATGAGCGCAACGATGACAGATGACGTGGAGACCTTGAAGGGCCTCGCTCTAAGCAATCCTGTAAGTTTTCTCCTTTTGTATCCTTTTAAATGTCTCACCCTTTTTTTCTCCCAGGCGATCTTGAAATTAGAAGATGATGACGAAGATACACCTCTGCTGACTCAATATTTTGTGCGGTCCGTCAAGTCTCTTTCTAGTTTGCCCTCACCATCTTTATACTACAACCAAAGGTGCTCTGAAGTCGACAAGTTTCTCCTCACCTACGTAATCCTCAAACTCCGCCTCATCCAAGGCAAATGCATCCTCTTTGTCAACGATGTGGACCGTTGTTACCGTCTCAAGCTCTTTCTGGAACAATTCTCGATCAAGAGCTGCGTTCTGAACTCTGAACTCCCGCTTAATTCGAGGTAAATATCCTTTCGACCTTCCGTACCTCCGCTCACCTCTCTTGTAGATATCACACTGTCCAGGAATTCAACAAGGGGGTTTACGACTACATCATTGCTACAGACGAGAGCAGTGGAAAAACGGAAAGAGATGACGACAATGAACAAGAGGATGACGAAGGAACACGAAACGACCTTTCTGTCCTAGAAGACAATGGTTAGTCGTCCGACTCGTCTACCTCCATGACGTCACTACATGGCCCCGATAGAGAGGTTGACCTCGACCTCGCGATCGTCCGTGCCAAGCGCTACGTCACAAAAGCGTGCACGGTCCTCGTCACCGGAGCCGACGTCTTCCAAGCATCGGAAGCGCCAGAAAAAGAAGACTTCCGACAAGGAGTACGGCGTGACCCGCGGCGTCGACTTTGTGGACGTTGCCTGCGTGGTGAACTTTGATTTTCCATCCACTTTGAAATCGTACACCCATCGCGTTGGGCGGACGGCTCGTGCGGGCCGTACAGGGATATCACTGTCCTTTGTCGTTCCTACAGGTGAATGGGGGAAAAACAAGGTCGTCGGTGGCCTCGAGAGCTCGAAATACGACGAGGTAGTGTTTGGAAAAGTTGAAAGAGAGCAAGTTTCCAGAGGAAATCCTATGAAAGAATATCAATTTGACATGCAGCAAGTGGACGCATTCAGATATAGGATGGAGGACGCTCTGCGCTCTGTAACCCGGAGTGCTGTCAAGGAGGCGCGAATAAAGGAGCTGAAAACGGAAATCCTCAATTCTGAGAAACTCAAGGTGCGTGCTAGTTGCTTGGCTCGGTGTCTGAGTCAGCTCACTGGATGCAGGCACACTTTGAGGATAATCCACTGGACCTGGAATACCTTAGACACGATAAGCCATTGCATCCCACGAGGATTCAAGCGCACATGAAGCATGTACCCAAGTATCTGCTACCTCGTGTGACCTCGGTTACTGGGATCGAGGACGGAGGAACCACTACATCGAGCCCATCTAAGCCAAAAGTCGGCTTTGTGCCTTTTAGAAAATCCTCGAGCGGGCGTCGCGGACGGATAAACGCTGGTAGAGGTGGAGCGCGTGGCGGGAGCAAGAGAAAAAAATCAGACCCTCTGAAAATATTTAGATGACATCTGCACCGCAGGGGCCGATTGCCCCTTGATATTTTACATAAAGAAATGCACTGCGGCATATTTCTGAGCACAAAGAGTGGTCAATCTGCGATTCCCTCCTCCCACCCTTTGGACCGCTCGACAGCACGCTGCCATGTCGTCCAAGCCTTCTCCCTTTGAGTCAGAGAGGTGCTGGGTGCGAAGGTTTTACTCCCCTTGGTATTGACCTCTGCGAGCGTCTCTGGCCGCGAAAGATCCCATCCGAACAAGCGGATAGCAGCCCCGGCCAATAGAGCAGAACCCAACGCCGTCGACCTGTCAATCATCATGCTCAGCATCCAACCACGGCGACAGAAGTATAGACGCATACTCTCGCATCTCCGGTCGAACGACATCGAACCCCCCAATATCTGCCAGGATCTCCATACAGGCATCTCCGTTCGTCATTCCCCCGTCAACCTTGAGATGTTTGAGGTCGGTCTTGGAGTCCAATTTCATGCTCTCCAGTATGGCTCTCGTTTGAAAGGCGTTGGCTTCCACCGCTGCCCGTGCAATGTGTGCCGGGGTGGTATAAGATGATATCCCTGCATACCATGGAACAATCAGCGCTCAGAGCATTAAACCGGGGAATGCCTCATACCGATGATTAGTCCGGCAGCTCCAGGGTCCCAGTAAGGTGCCAGCAGTCCAGAAAACGCCGTCACGAAGTATATACCTCCGGAATCGGGGGTGGACCGCACAAGATCGTTTATCTCCTCCGCAGTCCTGACGAAATGCAAGGAATCCCGCAGCCTGAAAGAGGTTAACCACGTGCTTTACACACGAACTTTCGACACGAACCATTTAATGGCACTCCCTGCAACGCTAACTACATCAATGCTTTAGTCCGAGGGGCAAGAGGATGAGGCGGTCGACCGCTTACCACTGCCCTCCAAGGCATATACAGGAGCGGAACCAGGACCAAGTTGGTATGCAACCTGACCGAAACCTCAGTCAGCGACAGGAGTTCCCAGGGATTCGTGGCAACGGCGCCTACGGTGCTCAACAGTCCGTGACCACTCTTGACCACTTCACCGGCGGTGCAAAACAGTAAGAATGCACCAGTCCCATAAGTGCATTTAGCCTCCCCGCCTCTCAGACATTTGTTCCCAACAAGCGCGCCTTGTTGATCCCCGACCAGACCGCCGATGGGTACGCCCCTCAATGGACCATCCGCAATGTGACCGTAGACTTCCGAGGAAGAGACAAGCCTTGGAAGAATAGATGGCCGCAGGTCAAAAAACTTGAGCATTCTGTCATCCCATCTCAATGTTTGGAGATTCATAAGGAGCGTTCGCGATGCGTTCGTGACGTCCCCCACATGGATACCGCCAGCGAGTCCTCCAGTCAGGTTCTACGCCAGTTTGTACATCATTCCCGATCGTGAAGGGTGATCGTATCACGTACATATACAACCCAAGACTCCACTGTGCCGAACAGCAGGTCATCATCCACGTGAGCCCTTTTGACCTCTGGATCGTGGTCGATTAACCACCGCAATTTGACAGCGGAGAAGTAGGTCGACAGTTTCAGCCCAGTACTAACAAGGGGCGATTGATGAGCGAAATGGCGAGAAGCAAGCAACACTCGGCAATCTTACATGTCGCGCAAGGCGTTGACGCCCTCCTCTCCTTTGACGAATTCACCCGGCCTGACTTCGAGCCCGGTATCTGAGAGCACGCGTTCGTAATGGGCGACAGTGTTTTTCGTCCTCGAGTCGGTCCATACGATGGCCTTGCACAACGGCTTTCCGGTCTGGCGATGCCATGCCACGGCGGTCTCACGCTGGTTCGTGACCCCTTCAGAGGAACGGTGAGGTGGTAAAGACGAGCGTGGAAGAAGCCTGCACGCACCTATCACCTTGACACTCTCCTTGGCCCAGCCGTGTTGCTCCAAGGACTCACAGGCGCCGGCAATACAGGCTTCCGAGACCTTTTGTATCTCGTCTGGATCGTGCTCGTGCCACCTACGAGTCCGCGTGAAAGACGATCCTACTGTCTCAGAGCACCGGATGCTAGCGACACTCACCCTGGATTGGGATAATACTGAGGAAATTCGGACTGAGATTGTGCGACGATGTTCGCATATCGATCAAAAATGATGAACCTGACCGACCTGTAAGATTCCAAGATACAAAGGGTCAGCAACGCGGATCACTGATTCGGGTTACGCCTTCAGGCCGAGTACGCTCACGTTGTTCCACAGTCTAGAGATCCCACAAACTCGCCTTGCTTGAGGTTCACCATGCTTGTCGGTCACTGGGTCGGACGGTAGACGCTGCTTTTATAACATCAACTGATCAAGGCGGTGGAGTCCACAACCAGCCTGATGCAACGAGCGGGCCGGATCAGCACGGCCCGGGGGCCATAACTTTAACGCGCGGTCCTGGGTCGCGACAGAGCAGCGTATCACATACATACGGACATTGTACAACCGGGTAACGGCAGACAGGTGCAGCCCAGCAGTCCAGAGATGGCAGCGACCATGAACTAGACGTCGGCATCGCTATGATACATTTCCTTCTCCGATTCGGCCCAGGCAAATACTGGCAGTGGGTGGCCCTCGGTGTTAAAAACCCACTTGTCTAGCGGAACGATATCCTCGTCCGAAAACAAGAGATAGAGGTATTTGAGTGTCTCAGCCAAAAAGTAACTGACGTTTGACAATGATCAGAGGTCAACATCAAGTTCGCTCGACCCCGAGTACCCACCTCGGCATGTAATCTCGTAGGATGGGATCAGTCGACTGGACTCTGTCCACGCTCGCATACCCAGCTGGCGTCTTTGCGACGCGCTCGATAGCCTGGAAAACATTCCACCCTCTATGCCGCCATTTGACGTCCCCAGTCGTCCGCCATAACATATAAAACGACTCGACGGCCTGTAAGCACCAGCTTAGCACCGCTGCTCCAAGGAGTTGATACCAGCCACACCTCGGGACGCAGATGATAAGTTGTGCTCCTGATGGTATAATCCCTGGAAATGGTATCGAGCTGCTTCTGCTTTACGGACTTTGCATTCGGATTGCCGACCCAAGGAGGCTTGTCGGCCACACCGGGTGGTGGGCCCACCTGACCACTCGCTTTCCACTCCTGCATGGCATCCATCCACTTAATTGCACCAGATTTACCGATCCGCATGGCGATGACGTCTGGCCCCAGTCCCGAGGGTTGATCGGCATATGAAAGATAACACGTCTGTGCAATACCCTCAGCGGCCCAGAGATGCAGAGCTGCGAGGTCAAACTCTGCGAGAGCGTCGTATCCCTGGCGCTGTTTTGGAGGAAGATCATCACCAAGCCGAGTAATGTTGACCCCAATGGTCTCAAGTTTGTTTAGGGGAAGGAGGTGCACTCCCAGGGCTAACAGACCGGGAAAGAAGCATGACAAGTGCTCGAAGGAATGCGAGACTGCGGTCTTGTTCCCATTAGTTGTTGAATCAGTAACATAAACTAATTCACGCTGAGACGAAACGTAAAGGAGGTCGTTGATAACGTGAGTGGTAAATCTGAGGTCTTGGGCACAAACAGTCAACACACACGGGTGGCTCAAGGGTAGAGGAAGAGACCAACACATTTCCAGATTAGCTCTGTCAGAGCGTGCGGTGAGTAAAAATTGCTTGAGTGTGTACTCGTGGCCACTATCTGCACCTGCTCCAACCGAGAGACGTTCTGGGGGAGCAGAATGTCAATGGGCTCCATGAACGCTTGATTCAGACCACGCACGTCTTGAGGGCTTTCCGTCGTCTATATACCAATGCGTTGGATACATGCCACCCAGGATGCTGAGGTTAGTGTTGTAGAGGAGATCGGTGACTGTTGTGGCCTATGTTAACACGTCAGGGCTGAGTCCGGCAAGCACAGATGATGGCATGACACCGACACGATCGATGTGCGCTTTCTTTCCTGTGATTTTTCCGAGGTATGTATACTCCATCTGGAACGATGCTATTTCGGCGAGCACGCTGGGGGTGGGTTGTGTCCCTAGCCTTCCACTCGAACTACTGCGAGAGAGATGGTGTCAACAACCACCCGCCCACGGGTGCGGAGTGGGCGCACTTGTAGGTGTCCACCACGAATCGAGGGAAACCGCTGGGCGTGTTGAAAGCGGGCGAAAGCTTTGTGGCAAGCTCGTCAGCCTTGTCTCGCAGAATATTGTCCATGGAGAGCGCATAGGCGGACAAGAGACCACCCAGATAGCGAATGACGGTTTCGAAGAAAGGCACGTCCGTGTTCTGTGACGGTAAGATGTGCGATCCCGGACGGTTGGGGTGGACGTACGGCAGGCAAGGAGAAGTTGGTCGCCGTGATCAGTGGGATGACACGCGCGTACTCGCTCTCGAGGCCCATGAGCAGCATTGTGTCGAGGGAGTCGATGGCGGTGACGCCCCAGCCATTAAAGCTGGCACCGGGGGGTGAGCGTCGGCACCGTGGGCGCAGAGGGGCTTACCCGTCGACGCTTCGGTTCGAAAGAGGCCGCAGTTCGTCATGGGGGAATGCATAGCGTTCGTAGCCATCGTAGGCGTGCAAGAACGCGTTCTTCACTTGCACTGCCCTGTCGGCCCAGATGTGGGGTGGTTCGGGAGGCCACGACCAGACGTGCGCCCGAGGGAGCGCGATGTCGCTGTCGCGCAGATGTGCATTGTAAAGGATCCACAGCGCGGCCGAGGACGCGAGGACGCAGACGACGTAGCG
>JBBPTT010000771.1:0-16985 GCA_038094175.1 Boletellus aff. lepidospora
GGAAGGGCTACTCGTCGGCCGAAAACACATGGGAACCCGCCATCAATTTGTCCAATTCTAGGGAATTGTTACGAGATTACCAAGCAAGACACCCAGGTACCTTTCCGCAGTAGGAAACCGATTCTTCCCGATCACCAGACCCTGATTCCGCAGTTCCGAATTGACCTGAGACCCTGGTCCGTGCACCGCCCACGACACCCATAAAAAGCGACCTTCCTTCTCTAGGCTCGACAGCATTACAGCTACTCCCACATAGCCCCCCCCATCATCATCATCATTATGCAATTCTCCATTGACTTCTACGAAGTCCTCCTCGTCCTCGCCACCCTCCTATTATTTTACATAGCCCACTTGCTCCATGATCTCGCAGAGAAAGCGAGGTTCTGGGCAGTTGAAGTACGTGTCTGGGACAAGGCCCTACTTTACCTATCATGGGGTGACGGGTCTATAGAAGCCAGACAAGAACGATAGTGGGTGGGGACCCCCACACTAGGGACCGGGGTCCAAATAAGGTGCTGATGCGCCCATACTAGCCGGCAACAACGGGTGGTAGCGCCACAGGACAGGAATTGGAGGGCTGTGACGGGACCAGAAGTGGAGCACCTGGTGGACTCACCAATGCTAAACCGGAGATGGGCGGATCCAGAATAAATATAAACTGCTGCCTTTGTCCCCTTTCCAACCCAGACTGAACGCAATGGCCTACACCTACACCCCTCCTACATCTGTCCCCGATCCTTTGGAAGGATATCGAATCTCCCACACGGAGGAGAACACCTTAGGAGAAATCTATCGATTTCACCGTCTCCCCAAGCCACAACTATGGGAGGCGTTAGAGAAAATCCTTCAGGATGTTCACCTAGTCCTGATAATCAACCACATGCCAGAGTTCGAGATAAATGAGTTCCTTCCCCTTACCCTCAACCTTTACCATCGCTACCACGCGTTCACCCTCCACACAGAACACCTCCCCAGCAACTCCATGCTGGCCGCTCCCTACGCCCTGTCCAGAGTAGCTCTCGGAAGGATGAAAGATTATATTCTGGAACTGCTCGTTCGTCACGGGATTCTACCCCTTCTCGCATCACTCCCCGCGTTGCCAATGTACGACTTCATGTGGCCCATTCTACAATCCCTCGATGCCACGGAAACTCGGGACTTTCTTTCGGTTGGATTTCTATCTGAACCCCTCGCTCTTCAGACAAACTGCCGCAACTTCATCCATATACCCCCACCGAGTAGTCCCATTGCCCGACTGGCTACAAGCACCACTCCACGCGCTACCAGTGACACATCTTCGCACGTGGCGGAAGGTGAATTCGTGCCGGCCCTGGAAAGAGCCGACACCCCACACCCTAGAGAGAACGAGCAACCTCTCCCCACTCCTCCTCCCAGAACTTGATCTAGATCCTGAAGAGCCGCTGCTCATCGACAATTTGATGATCAGTTCTTGCAGCCTCTCCTCACCACCCTTGTCAACGCCATCACTAGACTGCCTGCTCGACGACCTCGCTCCCCCGCTTGCTACACATGTGGAAGTGCGGGACACTATCGCCCTGATTGCCCGGAATACACCTGCCCACTGTGTAGGGTATCGGCTGTTACAGTTTTTCCTTTCCTTCCCAGATAAGTCCACTTCAACCTCGACCTAATCTTAGCGATTGCCAGTCATTCCTTAGGGACGTTCTTAGATCAACTGAAGCTTGGTCATTAACAACTATTCCCCGGGCGTACACGTTACTCCCCTGCCCTTCACCCCATCACCACTTCACCTCGACACATCGTCACACCTTCACCATCTCACAATGATGGTAGTCACGCATAGCCCCGCAGCCACCATCTTTTGATCCCCTGATCCCATCTCTGATGCTGCGCATTGATCCATCTGTTACCTTAGTTACCAGTGACTCATGATGACTCACCGCAGCTGTACACACAGCCCATTCCTCTACTATATAGTTGATCCCAGTTTGTACTATAATTCCCCAGCTAGTTCTACACAATCTATGTGTAGTTTTCTGGCCTCCACGAGACTGCTCGATTGCAGTTAGTGAGATCCTCTCGTGTCTTCGCACTACACCTCAGAGTGTGCGCTCGACTAGTTGCTTTCATTGGTTCCGATTAGGAGATTGAACCTTTGACCCTGCTGGATAACTCCACGCAAGCGTAACAAAAGAACTAGCTTTATTTTTCGTCCCTGCTTTTCAGCAGAAGGACCCCAGTCAATAACCACGAAGTCATCTTCAAAAGGAAGATTGGACCTGCTGGGACTCGTGTTCATCCTAGCCGCCACCACTATCTTGAAATTGATAGATACCATCGTCGCCACCATCGCCCTCTACACAGGACTGTTTCGACGACCAAGACTCACCTAGGAAAGGATCACCCCCTGCTAAGGATAGCAGAGGGACTAAGAGCAGGTCGCCACATCACGATCCAGGATAAGATTACCTGAGGAGTCTGACCACGAAGAAGAGCAATACATCGCTAACTCCCCGGCTCCCCAACCACAGATGAGAAGGATCACCGGACATTCCACAGTTCCTCCCAACCCATTTCCACCACCAAGAAGGTTTCGCCGCCTATCACAGGCATCTCCAGCACCCCCAATCATCTCTATCACTCCAGAGCAAGAAGAACATACCGGATTCTCTACCCCAAGAGAACCTTCTCCAATTGAGTTATCTCCTCCGGTTACTGCAGTAATGACTCACCAACCGACCACCCCAGTACCCACTACGCCTGCCCCGACCACGGCAATAGCCTTGCCTACCAAAAAGTCGGAAATCAGAGCAGGATGCCCAGAATCCTTCAGTGGAAAGGCGGAGGACGCGAAAAGATGGTTTCGAGCAATGAAGGCATACTTCTTGCTAAACCATGAAGTCTATGACGAATTAGCACAAATCGTCATCCTGCTCAACAACATGAAAACGGGAATGGCAGCTACTTTTGCAGAAGCATGGTATCAAAAGCTGGATGACGCGGCGCAAGGAAAGATCAATGTCACCTTCAATGAGCTGGAAAAGGACTTCTTCACAACCTTCTCCCCAGGTGATGCCCAAGCTGATGTGCGATCTAAGCTTTACGCTTTAAGACAGGGCAGGGGAACGTTCCCAAACTTCCAAGCTCAGTTCGAGCTATTAGTAGCCAACGCCGGGATGGGGCACCAAGACACAATCTTGATAGATCTTCTCAGGGTAGCTGTAAACGGAGACATCGTAAACCTAATGACGGCAGTAGACCCAGCTCCGGAGAAATGGGTAAAGTGGATGGAGAAAGCAGCCCAATTTGACCAAATCAGGACTAGAACTATGCTTCTAAGGACTGGTCAAGGACAACCAAATGCGTCCGGATCTTCCCACAGATCACACAGAGATCCATACGCGATGGATGTAGATGCAATCAGACTATCACCAACTGAACGAGCTGAACATTTCCAAAACAACAAATGCTTTATCTGTCACAAGGTCGGATGTTCAACCAGAAACCACAGAAAGGAAGGAACCTCCTTTCGAGGAAGAAACTTCAATCAAGCCAGTAGGCGAGTATCGTTCTCAAACAGACAAACACCCACTACTCGCATGGTACAGACCGAGAGCCCGATGGACAAATTCTTCACCAAACACAACAAGGTGACTCCCGAGAAAGCAGCCAAAGTGCTGAATCTATGCTTTGACAAGGAAGAAGAAAGACCCCCAACCGAAAAGGACGACTTGGGTTTTTAAAGGGGAAAGATGTTTCAGCGTCATCAATCCCCGTTACCACTATTCCTGTACTTGTATCACCAATAGAAGATCGAGCAATCCGAATCCCCGCTCTTCTACAAGAAGAAAAGACAGGAAAAACCGCTGAAATATCCGCTCTTGTGGATAGTGGAGCAAGTAACTGCTTCATAAACAAAGACCTGGTAGGACGACTTGGACTAGAAACCAGAAGACTCAGTACACCCATAAAAGCAACAAACGCGGACGGAACAGAAAATGAGAACGGGCTAATACGCAGGAAAGTTACACTTTCACTAAAAATGGAAAATCTTCTTCTGAAAAAACAGGACTTCCTTATCATCAATTGTGGAAAAGAGGACATGATTCTTGGAATGACCTGGCTACGATTGGTCAATCCAGAAATCGATTGGGCAAAGGGAGAAATCCTTCTCCCTAAATCTATACACCCCAACCACCATTCTGTCAATCCAATCGAACAAAGATATCTCTTGCGATACTTGGCATTAGACCCCGATGTCTACATCCATCAAGAGATGATCTGAAAGATAACTCACTCTACAGAAATCGCCCAAGCAGAGATGGCCAATAAAAAAGAGACTACCCTTCCTCCCGAATTCGAAGAATTTCGATGCGTGTTTGAAGAACCTCCCTTAGGCAAACTCCCTCCATCCAGAAAGTATAATCACCACATTGACCTCAAAGATACCTTCGTACCAAAAGTAGCCAAGATCTACCCGTTAAATCCTAAGGAACTAGAAGCCTGTAAAACTTTTGTCGATGAAAACCTGAAGAAGGGAACCATCGTACCATCACAATCCCCTCAGGCCTCACCCTTTTTCTTCGTACCAAAAAAAGACGGAGGCCTACGTCCATGTCAAGACTATTGATATCTCAATGAGCATACCGTCAAAAATGCCTATCCCCTACCCCGCATTTCTGAACTCGTAGACCAGTTGAAGGACGCCACCATCTTTACTAAGATGGACATCTGATGGGGATATAATAATGTGTTGATCCACCCTCCCGACCAATGGAAAGCCGCTTTCATCACACCTATGGGATTATTCGAACCAACAGTCATGTTCTTCGGGCAAAGCAACTCTCCAGCTACTTTCCAAGCCCTCATGAATCATGTTTTTGCTGACATGATCACCGAAGGATGGTTGATTATATACATGGACGATCTAATCATCGCTTCCAAACAACCAAAGGAACATACTGAACAAACCCGAAAAGTTCTCCAACGAATGATGGATAATGACTTGTTCCTAAAGCTGAGCAAATGTTCCTTTAATGTCACCGAAGTCGATTACCTAGGAATGATAGTCCGACCTGGCGAAATCACTCTTGATCCAGGAAAACTCAAAGCGATCCAAGACTGGAACAGCCCTACCTCAGTAAAACAAATCCGCTCATTCATCGGATTCTGTAACTTTTATAGAAAATTTATCCCTGACTTCTCCGGGATTAGCCGACCTCTCCACGAACTCACCAAGAAAGGAGTTGATTGGAACTGGTCGCAAGAATGTGAGGAAGCCTTTAGAACCCTACAAAAGGCTTTTATGTCTAGACCTGTCCTCAAAATGCTGGATTCTACCAAACCCTTCACAGTCATGACTGATGCCTCGCTCACCGCATCTGGAGCCGTCCTTATGCAGACCGATGGAAACGGAGATCTCCACCCTTGCGCCTACTTCTCCCGAACCTTCTCCCCTGAGGAACGAAATTACGACATCTATGATCGAGAGCTCCTAGCAGTCATACGAGCATTGGAAGAATGGAGACATTATCTGTCCGGGACAGAACACCAGGTGACGATCCAAACTGATCATAAGAATCTGGCATACTTTAAACAGCCCCATAAATTATCTAGACGACAAGCAAGATGGATGTTATTCCTCCAAGATTTCGATATCCATTACGAAAATCTCCCGGGAAGCAAAATGGCCCCAGCCGATGCTTTGTCCAGGAAAGAGGAAGTGGACACCACCAGCGATAACCAGGATGTCATTCTTATTCCAGATGATCACTTTATCAACCTTATCGATGCCGCAATACAGGAGAAAGTGATCCTCTCCACCAGAGACGATCCTTTAGCAAAGAACGCTATCGCAGCTGCGCAGATGGGTTCCTCACTTTTCCCTAGAGTGTCCGCCAATGACTGGAAGTGGGAGGATGAAATGTTGTATTTCAAGGGACGTCTTTTCATCTCCGAATCACAACGACAGGCGTTGACCACTAAAATACATGAATCCCCCGCCGGAGGACATGGCGGATATTTCAGGACCCTATCCCTAATCCAACGGGACTATTGGTGGCCCGGACTTTCTACATTCATACGAAAATTCGTTCACGGATGTGCCGTATGTCAGGCAAACAAAGTCAACACTCACCCTACAACACCCCCCCCGTCCCAAACCCAGCGGAGGCGGATCGACCATTCCAGAACCTTTCTATGGATTTGATCACGGACCTACCTTCCTCTGCTGGTTTCGATTCTATACTGGTCGTGGTCGACCATGGTCTTACAAAGGGGGTAATTTTCCTCCCTTGCAATAAAACCATTGATGCAGCCGGAATAGCCAAGCTATTCTTCAGATATATCTTCCCAAGATTCGGACTCCACGACCGAGTCATATCGGACAGAGGACCCCAATTTGCATCTGCCTTCGCAAGAGAACTCGCTCGACTCTTACAATATGACCTAGCCCTATCATCGGCCTATCACCCACAAACAGATGGAGAAACTGAACATGTCAATCAGGAACTGGAAACATACCTGAGGATCTTCTGTGACGGAAATCCTGCTAAGTGGCATGACCTCCTTCCGATGGCAGAGTTTGCTCACAATTCCGCTACTCATTCGGTTACCAAGCAAACCCCATTTGCGCTCATGATGGGATATGAACCTAGGGCATACCCCGCCATAGGCAAAACATTCCTCCCCGCTCTCGAATCGCGAATGACTATCCTAGACAACGCCCGGAAAGAAACCAAAGCCGCTCACGTCTCTGCCCAAATACGACAAAAAGAGAGAACCTGGTCTAAATACAAACCCTTTAAAATCGGAGATAAGGTTTGGCTGGAAGGAAAAAACCTTCGCATCCCCTATCCATCTAAGAAACTCGCCCCTAAACGAGAAGGCCCCTTCGAGATTGAAAAAGTCATTTCCCCAGTCGCATTCCAACTCCGACTTCCCTCTTCCTGGAGAATCTATCCAGTGTTTCACGCTTCTCTTCTTACCCCCTATGTTGAAACAGACGAGCATGGCCTAAATTTCCTCCGACCCCCACCACAAGATATAGAAGGAGAAGAAGAATACTGTTACAAGAAATGCCACTTCTTCTAGACTGGCACAACGCGGCATTACCTTGATGAGTTTTTCCTCTCCTTCTGTCTACGTTTCTCGTCTAGTAACAACCTCCGATAGCCATCTGTATTCGGATCTGTACCCACCCCCTATGCCACCCCAGTTTAGTCTTATTTGTGATGCGCCCATTTCTATTTCGGACATTCCTCTCCTAAGATGATTCTCTCGTATCATCTCATGTTCCCCTTTTCCCTGGATACCGCAGTCTCTTTTGTCATGATAGATTACGCGCCTTCGGCCGATTCTTTGTCATAACTGATTAGCCTGTAGTATATAAGACCTATGACTTGTATTACTATTCTCTAGCTAGTTCTACGCAATCTACGTGTAGTTATCTGGCTTCCACGAGACTGCACATCGCAGTTAGTGAGAACCTCTCGTGTCCTCGCACTACACCTCAGAGTGTGCGCTCGACTAGTTGCTTTCATTGGTTCTGGACTTAGTGTCGAACCTTTGACCTTGCTGGATAATTCCATGCAAGCGTAACAAAAGAACTAGCTGTTTTCTAGTCCCTGCTTTTCAGCAGAAGGACTCAAGAAGAACCCATCACAAAGACAAACAGCAGATTGCAGCTGATTGTTCTTATCCTAACGATCACCATGATCCTACAGCTAATTGAAGCAGCTGTCGCCACAATCGCCCTGTTCGCGAAGTTCTGTCGCTGACCACAACAAACCTAGGAGAGACCTAACCTCTGCCCGAAGAAAGCAGAGGGAATCAAATCAGTCACCACGTCGTGATCCAGGATCAGATTACCTGAAGACCCTGAACAAGAGGAAGAATACATCGCAAATCCTCCTGATCCCCAGTCCGAAAGAAGAAGAGTAACTGGGACTGCTCAACTGCCAGTTAACCCCTTCCACACCCCTCGCCGACTCCGCCGGTTATCGCAAGCATCCCCAGCGCCACCAATCATCTCCATCCCAACTGCAGCAGATAACGAGCATACCGGGTTTTCCACCCCCCAAGAACCCTCTCCAATTGAGTTATCTCCCCCACATCCGATATCAGTTATGACTCACCAACCCACTCCTGCCCCACAAGCACCTCCTGTTACGCTGAACGCACTTCGAGTGTCGTTCAAGCAACCTGCGGAAGGGCGGACTCTCACGAAGAGGTCGCAGCGTCCTAACCGCCTAGGAGAACAAGGAAGACGAGAGGTTCGAGGAGTACTCGAAGACTAAGGGCCCGAAGGGACGAAGGACTCGAGGGATGCTCGAGGACTGAGGAGCGACACAAGAGTACGTGTATTCGCGTAGAACAAGTGTAAGGAAGGTACATAAGTGGCAACGGTATATATAGACGAAGATGAGTAAGCATCGAAGTCTATGGAACACGGTGGAACAGTGAGGTAAGCTGCTACCATCAAGGCGCAGCAGGTACAAGGTACAATCGGTAACTAAAGGAAGTAATCCGAGATGACTCGGATGACAGCAGAAAAGGGGCCGAAGACAAAGAGGAAGTGGTCGAAGTGCTCGGCAAAGACAAGGGGGCCGGCACGGTGGAGAGAAAGGATAGAAACGAGGAAAATACGTGGGGCGAGGGAAAGAATCGTAACACCTCCTACTACACCAGCCCCAGTCATTACCAAGAAATCGGAAATAAGAGCCGGATGCCCGGAGAACTTCAGTGGAAAACCCGAAGATGCCAAGAGATGGTTCAGAGCGATGAAAGCCTATTTCATGCTTAACCATGAAGTATACGATGAACTAGCACAGATTGTTATTCTCTTGAATAACATGAAGACGGGACTAGCGGCTACGTTCGCAGAAGGATGGTATCAGAAACTAGATGATGCGGCGCAAGGAAAGATCAACATCACCTTCAACGAACTGGAGAAAGACTTCTTCACGACCTTTTCCCCAGGTGATGCTCAAGCTGACTCACGATCCAAGCTTTACACTTTAAGACAGGGAAGAGGGACATTCCCCAGCTTCAGAGCTCAATTCGAGCTGCTGGTAGCCAACGCAGGCATGGGACATCAAGATACGATTCTTATCGATCTACTCAGGGTAGCTGTGCATGGGGATATTGTAAACCTCATGACAGCAGTAGATCCAGTTCCTGAAAAATGGACGAAATGGATCGAAAAAGCCGCGCAATTCGATCAAATCAGGACTAGAACCCAATTACTCAGAATGGGTCAAACTCGCCCAGAAGTGGGATCATCCAGGAACCACAGAGATCCGAACGCCATGGAAATCGACGCCATCAGACTCTCCCCCATGGAAAGAGCGGAACATATGAAGAACAACAAATGCTTCATCTGTCACCGAGTAGGATGTTCCACAAGAAACCATCGATCCAATGGACCAACCTTCAGGGGAAGGACTAAGGAAAGGACTTACAGGAAAGTTTCCCCCCCTTCGATAAACGCACCACCTACTTGAGTATTACAGACGGAAGACAAAGTCCAAACCTTCCTGGAGAAGAACAAAATCTCCCGATCCGAAGTGGTCAAGGTGTTAGAAATATGCTTCTCCAACAACGAGGGGGCGGAAACGAAAGAGGAACCCGTACCCCAAGAGAAGGAAGTTGAGGGTTTTTAAAGGGGAAAGGTGTTCCAGCGTCACCAATCCCCACCACAGTTATTCCTGTAATTATATCGCCAATCGCAGATCAAGCAATTCGACTTCCAGTCTCCTTATGCGAAGAAGAAACAGGAAAAATCGCTGAAGTATCATCCTTGGTGGACAGTGGAGCAAGTAATTGCTTCATAAACAGAAAACTCGTAGAACGATTAGGACTGTCTACAAAAAGGCTTAAAGTCCCCATCAAAGCCACAAATGCGGATGGGACCCTCAACGAAAACGGAATGATACGAAGAAAAGTAACCCTCTCCTTGACGATCGAATCCTTACAGCTGAGGAACCAAACCTTCCTCGTCATCAATTGCGGAGAAGAAGACGTCATATTAGGAATGTCTTGGTTAAGAATGGTAAACCCAGAAATCAACTGGGCTAAAGGCGAAATCATCCTTCCTGAATCCATTGATCCGATATCTAGCTCACAAGAAAATATCGAACAACGATACTTGCTACGATATTTGTCGATTGATCCTGATACCCACATTCAGCAAGAGATGATCAGAAAAATAACCCATTCTACTGAAATCGCCCAAAACGAAATGGCAAACAAAAAAGAAACCATTCTCCCCTCAGAATTCAAGGAGTTCCAACGGGTGTTTGAAGAACCCCCATTAGGCAAACTTCCCCCTTCACGAAAGTACAACCATCACATAGATTTGAAAGACACTTTCGTACCAAAAGTAGCCAAGGTCTATCCATTAAATCCCAAGGAGTTGGAAGCCTGCAAAACATTCGTCAATGAAAATCTGAAGAAAGGAACCATTGTACCTTCTCAGTCTCCTCAAGCATCCCCCTTTTTCTTCGTACCAAAAAAAGATGGAGGACTACATCCTTGTCAGGATTACCAATATCTCAACGAACACACAGTAAAGAACGCATACCCCTTACCCTGCATTTCTGAACTAGTAGATCAACTGAAAGACGCCACCATCTTTACTAAGATGGATATCAGATGGGGATATAACAATGTGTTAATCCATCCTCCAGACCGATGGAAAGCCGCCTTTATCACCCCTCTAGGACTATTCGAGCCAACAGTAATGTTCTTCGGACAAAGCAATTCCCCAGCCACTTTTCAAGCCCTCATGAACCATGTGTTTGCCGATATGATTGCTGAAGGATGGCTGATCATCTATATGGACGATCTTATCATCGCCTCAAAACAAAGAGAGGAACATACCGAAAGAACCCACAAGGTTCTACAACGAATGATGGACCATGATCTATTCCTTAAGCTGAGTAAATGTTCCTTCAATGTCACCGAAGTCGACTACCTCGGAATGATAGTACGACCAGGGGAAATCACACTCGATCCCGGAAAGCTTAAGGCGATCAATGACTGGAAAACCCCCACTTCTGTGAAACAAATCCGTTCATTTATCGGGTTCTGTAACTTCTACAGGAAGTTCATTCCCGACTTCTCTGGAATCAGCCGACCCCTCCATGAACTAACGAAGAAAAGAGTAAACTGGAATTGGTCAACAGAATGTGAAACCGCCTTCTGAACCCTACAAAAAGCTTTCCTATCCAAACCTGTCCTCAGAATGCCCGATTCCACTAAACCTTTTGTTGTCATGACTGACGCCTCTCTCACTGCTTCCGGTGCTGTCCTTATGCAAACCGATGGAAATGGAGATCTCCACCCCTGCGCATACTTCTCCAGAACCTTCTCCCATGAAGAACGAAACTATGACATCTATGACCGAGAATTACTGGCAGTCATTCGAGCATTAGAGGAATGGCGACACTACCTATCAGGTACTGAGCACCAAGTCACCATCCAAACCGACCACAAGAACCTAGCCTATTTCAAGCAGCCCCATAAGTTGTCTCGTCGACAAGCAAGATGGATGCTGTTTTTACAAGACTTTGATATCCGATACCAAAACCTTCCCGGGAACAAAATGGCCCCAGCAGATGCCCTATCCAGAAAGGACGAGATCGACACCACTGACGATAATCAAAATGTCATCCTTATCCCCGATGACCACTTTATCAAACTAATCGACCTAGCCATACGAGAAAAATAGTCGCATCCACCAAAGACGACCCCCTAGCAAAGAATGCTATCACCGCAGCACAAATGGGATCTTCCCTATTCTCTAGAGCAAACTCCAATGACTGGAAATGGGATGATGGACTGCTATATTTCAAGGGACGTCTATTCATCCCGGAATCTCAACGAAACCCATTAGTCACTAAAATCCATGAATCCCATGCCGGAGGGCACGGGGGATATTTCAGAACCTTATCCCTGCTTCAATGAGACTATTGGTGGCCGGGTCTCTCCACTTTCGTTCGAAAGTTCATTCAAGGGTGTGCGATCTGTCAAGCAAATAAAGTCAACACCCATCCGACAACTCCCCCGCCAATCCCTAACCCAATGGAGGCAGACCGACCTTTTCAGAATATCTCCATGGATCTCATCATAGATCTGCCGATCTCCCATGGTTTTGACTCTATACTGGTCATGGTCGACCATGGACTTACAAAGGGGGTAATTTTCCTCCCTTGCAATAAAACAATCGACGCAGCAGGGGTAGCCAAACTCTTCTTTAGAAATATCTTCCCCAGATTCGGACTCCACGAAAAAGTTATATCTGACAGGGGCCCTCAATTTGCATCTGCATTTGCCAAGGAACTCGCCCGACTCCTACAATATGACCTCGCCCTTTCTACAGCTTACCACCCACAAACAGACGGAGAAACCGAACGAGTTAACCAAGAATTGGAAACTTATCTCAGAATATTCTGTGACGGAAATCCTGCTAAGTGGCATGATCTTCTCCCAATGGCTGAATTCGCTCACAATTCCGCTACCCATTCTGTCACGAAACAAACCCCATTCGCCCTTATGATGGGATACGAACCCAGGGCCTATCCAGCCATAGGAAAAACCTTCCTTCCCGCCCTCGAATCGCGAATGACCATCCTTAACCTTGCCAGAAAGGAAGCGAAAGCAGCCCACGAACTCGCTCAAGTACGACTCAAAGAAAGAACTTGGTCTAAATATAAGCCTTTCAAAGTTGGAGATAAGGTTTGGCTCGAGGGAAAGAATCTACGAATCCCTTATCCATCTAGGAAACTCGCTCCAAAAAGGGAAGGCCCCTTTGAAATCGCAAAAATCATATCCAGCATAGCCTTTCAACTAAGACTACCCTCTTCATGGAAGATTCACCCAGTTTTCCATGCCTCTCTCCTTACTCTGTACTACGAAACTACGGAACATGGCCCAAACTTTATTAAACCACCCCCTGACTCTATCGATGGAGAAGAAGAGTACGAAGTAGAAGCGATACTCGCACATAGGGGAACTTTCGGACGACGACGATATTTGGTCAAATGGAAAGGATATTCGTCGGCCAAAAACACCTGGGAACCCGCCATAAATCTAGCCAATTCTAGAAAATTACTAAAGGATTACCAAGCAAGACACCCGGGTACCTTTCCGCAGTAGGAACCCGATCTATCCCGATCAAAAGAACCCTGAATCCGCAGTTCCGATTTGATACGATAACCCTGGTCCATGCACAGCCAGAATTTCTATAAGAAGCGACCTCTCGTCCTGGACCTCCTCAGCATTACCGCTACCGTCTCACTTCCCCCACCTCATCATCACCATCATGCAATTCTCCATTGACTTCTACGAAGTCCTCCTCGTCCTCGCCACCCTCTTATTATTCTACGTTGCCCACCTGCTCCATGATCTCGCAGAGAAAGCGAGGTTTTGGGCGGTAGAAGTACGTGTCTGGGACAAGGCACTATTATATGTAGCATGGGGTGACGGGTCCATAGAAACCGGACAAGACCGATAGTGGGTGGGGACCCCCACACTGGGGGCCAGGATCAAAATAAGGTGCTGATGCGCCCATCTTAGCCACGAACAACGGGTGGTAGCGCCACAGGACAGGAACTGGAGAGAGGTGACTGGACCAGAGGTGGACCATGTGGTGGACTCTCCGATGCTGAATCGGAGATGGGCGGATCCCCAATGAAATAAAAAGGAATCGTTTGTACCCCCTCACCCAGTCTGATCAAACATGGCCCACACCTATCTCCCTGCCACTTCGGTTCCCGATCCTATGGAAGGATATCGTCTCTCCCACACTGAGGAGAACACTCTCGGAGAAATCTACCAGTTCCATCATCTCCCTAAGCTCCAACTCTGGGAAGCCTTAGAGAAGATCCTGCAGGACGTACACCTCGTCCTGATGATTAACCATATGCCCGAGTTTGAACAGAATGAGTTCCTCCCCCTTACCCTCAACCTATACCACCGCTACCACGCTTTTGCCCTTCATACAGAGAACCTTCCTAGCGACTCCATGCTAGCCGCTCCCTACGCCTTATCTAGGGTAGCGTTGTCCCGGATGAAAGACTACATACTGGAGTTGATGGTGCGACATGGGATTATAACCCTCCTCGCCTCCCTTCCTGCCCTGCCCATGTATGAATTCATGTGGCCGATCCTACGATCCCTTAACCCCATTGAAACTCGGGACTTTCTTATGGTCGGATTCTTATCTGACCCCATCGCTCTTCAGGCAGACCCGCGTCAGTATGTCCGTATATCCTTACCAGGCAGTCCCACAACCCGACTGGTTACCCACACCCCTTCGATCCCTTCCAGTGAGGTATCTTCGCACTTGGCAGAAGGAGAACTCCCATCGCCCCTGGAGAGAGCCGACACCCCATTCCCTCGAGAGAACGACAGACCCGTCCCCGTTCTACCTCCCCAAGCTCGATCTAGATCCCGACGAGCAGCTGCTCATCGTCGATTTGACGACCAGTTCTTACAACCACTCATCACCTCCCTCGTCGACTTCGTCACTAGATCGACTTCTCGATCGCCTCGCACCTCCGTCTGTTACACTTGCGGGAACAGTGGACACTATCGCCCGGATTGCCCGGAATACACCTGCCCATTGTGTAGGGTATCGGCACCCGGTCACTCCCAATACAACTGCCCTCAACGTCATTGCGGAATCTGTCATAGTGTGGCGCACAATATGGAGGATTGCCCACAGAACCGGGATTCCACCCCCACCTGCACCGATGGAGGTGAGGCCGAACAGTAGTTAGAGGATCCCGAGATATTTGGGAATATCGGAGGCAGGGCCTCCAATCTACGCCGGAGGTATTGTTACAAGAAATGCCACTTCTTCTAGACTGGCACAACGCGGCATTACCTTGATGAGTTTTTCCTCTCCTTCTGTCTACATTTCTTGTCTAGTAACGACCTCCGATAGCCATCTGTATTCGGATCTGTACCCACCCCCTATGCCACCCCAGTTTAGTCTTATTCGTGATGCGCCCATTTCTATTTCAGACATTCCTCTCCTAAGATGATTCTCTCGTATCATCTCGTGTTCCCCTTTTCCCTGGATACCACAGTCTCTTTTGTCATGATAGATTACGCGCCTTCGGCCGATTCTTTGTCATAACTGATTAGCCTGTAGTATATAAGACCTATGACTTGTATTACTATTCTCTAGCTAGTTCTACACAATCTACGTGTAGTTATCTGGCTTCCACGAGACTGCACATCGCAGTTAGTGAGAACCTCTCGTGTCCTCACACTACACCTCAGAGTGTGCGCTCGACTAGTTGCTTTCATTGGTTCTGGACTTAGTGTCGAACCTTTGACCTTGCTGGATAATTCCACGCAAGCGTAACAAATACGAAGTGGAGCAAATCCTAGCCCATCGCGGAACTTTCGGACGAAGACGTTATCTGGTCAAATGGAAAGGATATTCATCAGCCGAAAATACCTGGGAACCGACCATCAATCTGTCCAATGCTAAAAATATCTTACGAGATTATCAAGCCAGACATCCGGCCGCCTTCCCGCAGTAGGGAACCGGTTCCTCCCGATCAAAAGACCTTGAATCCGCAGTTCCGATTTGATACGATATCCTGGTCCGTGCACTGCCAACCATTCCTATAAAAAGTGACCGCTGGTGTCGAAGCTCCACAGCATTACAGCTCTTACCATCACCACCGCCCCCCATCTTTTTCATTATGCAATTCTCCATTGACTTCTACGAAGTCCTCCTCATCGCCGCCACCCTATTATTAGTCTATATTGTCCACCTGCTCCATGATCTCGCAGAGAAAGCAAGATTTTGGGCAGTCGAAGTACGTGTCTGGGACAAGGCCCTCCTTTACCTGTCATGGGGTGACGGGTCAATAGAAGCAGGACAAGAACGATAGTGGCTGGGGACCCCCATACTGGGGACCAGGATCAAAATAGGCACTGATCACGCCCCGCAGCCGCCAAAAACGGGTGGTAGCGCCACAAGAGAGGAACTGGAGGGCTGTGACTGGACCAGAAGTGGAACATCTGGTGGACTCACCGATGTTAAATAGGAGATGGGCGGACCCAGAGTAACTGTAGAATTCCCCACCTCCCAACCATGACCAACCCAATCCACCTTATTCCTGTTCCCCCTTCTTTGACCGATCCTCTTGAAACGTACCAACAAGATCATCGGGAAGAGCTTGCTTACGCGGAGATCTACCGCTTTCATCGACTACCCAAACCTCAGCTGTGGGACACCTTGGAGAAAATCTTCCAAGATGTCCATCTGGTGTTACTCCTCAATTCCTTGCCGGAGTTCAATCACCATGAGTTCTTACCACTTCTCCTTAACCTCTATCACCGTTATCACACATTCGCATTGCACACAGAACATTTGCCAACAGACTCTATGGTGACTGCCCCGTTCGCTCTTTCCCGAATCGCCTTACTGCGGATGAAAGACTACATCCTGGAGCTGATAGTGAGACACGGTATCATCACCTTCCTCCATCAACTCCCGGCATCACCTATGCACAATGCCATATGGCCGATTCTACAGTCACTCTCTGGCCCCCAAGTCCAGGACTTTCTTGGCCCAGGATTCGTCACTCATCCGCTCGCCTTGGGTAGACTCAGGAGCGATGATGCAAACCAACCCCCATTTACTCATCCCGATCCTGTCGTGGCTATGTTGCCCAGCTCGCGCCCTTCCACCGCGCTTTCTCAGGATGTGGCAGGAGGTGAATTCACCCCTACTCATTTCCGAACTGGAACTCCATTCCCAGGAAATGAGGAACCCATCCCCATTCCACCTCCCTGCACTCGAATTGGATCTTGTTACGCTTGCGTGGAATTATCCAGCAAGGTCAAAGGTTCGACACTAAGTCCAGAACCAATGAAAGCAACTAGTCGAGCGCACACTCTGAGGTGTAGTGCGAGGACACGAGAGGTTCTCACTAACTGTGATGTGCAGTCTCGTGGAAGCCAGATAACTACACGTA